>JAQMCW010000020.1:8065326-8076661 GCA_030068335.1 Chrysichthys cranchii
TGGATTTTTACAACATTATTGTTGAAATACACAGTCCTGAAAAAGGGACGTTTCTTTTTTTGCTGAGTATATATATTACACACATTATTATATTACCAGCCATCTTGCCTATTCTCCTGATGTGCCCAAAATGTGAGAAGTCACCGTGGTAGGAGAAATGTTGTGGCACAGAGAATGGACGCAAAAAGTGTTCAATGTAAAACGAATATGTTAAATGTGAAAAAGACACTTTGGTAATGTGCTTCCTGTGTTTAGCCGCATTATGCAATAATTACTTACAGGATCATTAAATAGATAATGCAATAAATTTACCTGGTCCCAGTGAAACTTTGATGCAATATCATTTTCTCTCAAATGCAAAAACAGACATAAGCCTCGCAGTTCTCATGCTTATGTGCTAGCGCAAATTCTCGTGTCATTGGCATACACGTGGAAGTGGAATTGTCTAAGGAGATTGTAATACGAATGAAAAAAATGGATGGATGTATTGATGGACTGCGCTGGCATTATGAAATATAGCCTATTGACTCTTCAAATGGCAGCATATTTGGGAGGTTCCCCAACTGAGGATCAACAACCACAAAGTCTCTTTGTCTCACTCACTTGGATCAATCTCTCATGTTTTCATCCTGGCAATTAAAGCTGGAGAGATCTTGAGATATAATCCCTTCAGGTTTAATCATGAGGGGGAGATGAGGTGGATTTGGCAGCCTGCATGAATTCAACAGGACAAAGTTAGGAGAGATGCTGGAGTCTCAATCAGAGAGCGCAGACAGAGGGAAACGAGAAGGAAAAGAATATGGCATATACACTGTGAAGATGCTGAAACAGGATACCACGGTTCCCAAGATGTCACACGAAAAACGCTAGCATTCCGCCAGGGAAAGAGCATTTCATTTTCCGTTCACATCTATCACGAGGATTACAGGAGTTTATAAACATCAACTAGTTTTGTAACTGTTATTATGTGTTGCTATTCATGTTCATGTCGAGTGGTGACAGACTTCCTCTTGGAGAAAGCTCAGTTCCAGGGCATGTAGACGTTCTCCATTTATAATCATTGATGTGTACTGTTTGAGTAAATGTTCATTTTTTATCTTTAAAAGACCTATCTAAAGGGTTTGGGGAAATCTTCCCAACATCTCTGTGGCTGAATTCATGTGGATTTTTTTAAAATTTCTTTTATTTCCTTTCGTTTTTTTGGCCAACAATATCTTTAAGAAAAATATATTACCAAAATGGAGCCAATTTAACAAACATAGTCATAAAAAATAGTGTGTCTAAAACCTACAGATGTCTCAATAATTCTGCTTTTCTGATATAGTGAATGTCAGGATTTGTCAAGTTGTTGGAACGCTGTTTACAAGAGCAAAACCAGTATGAATCTATTCAGTTCAGTTTGTACTCAGATACAGGCTGCGAAAAATACCTGTGATGCTATTGCACTGTCACATCATCATCAGAACAGGGAAGAGCGCTGAATAAATGAAGTTTTAAAATGTACACACAAACTAATGAACCTATCAAGAGCAAGAAGTTGATCCAGCAGAATAGAACAGAGTGAATTAATCAGTGCTTGTTTCCCACTGATGAGTGTGATCAGAGGTCACTCGAGTGATGACGATGATGATGACGTGTTTAAATGCTGTCAGTGAATTTTCCCTTATGTGATGAGACAGGGAATGATGCATAAGATGCTGATAATCAAAGTGATTGCTCATTTCCTTTTGTCCTATTTTATATCGATAAGTACAGGCTATATAAGCACATGCCAGCTTTCTGTGATTAAATATTGAGGAACTGTTATTGTACTGTTGACTTTACTGTAGTAGACTGTACAGTATATCTATCACACGTTATTTGTTTTACTTACATGTAGGGCAAAACCATGAAGTGGATGGATTTAGCAGACGTATAGGCATAAAACCTGAAAAGAACCATTTACGAGTCGCAGGTTTCCCAACCCTCGTCCTGGAGTACCAGTCGTCCTGCATATTTATATCTATTTTTTCCCTGCATCGAACACACCTGATTCAACTTACAAGCTAATGAACAGCCTTTCCTGAATTGACGTGGGTGTGGTGGAGCAGGGAAAATGCTCAAATATGCAGGACATGGGATTCTCCAGGTCTGGAATTGGGATCCTGAGCACTAACCTGCTTAAACAGAGACACTGGATTATTAATTCAAAAATTCCTGATGAAAGAGCTGGCTTATTTTACACCTTGGACCCAGGACTATGTCTTTCTTATTATCTCCACACCGATATCAGTGTGCTCTTTGTTCTCTCTGGCAGCCCAGAGCAAACATCTGTCCTGGACGTAAGAGCAAGTCGAGCTGGCTCTTGAGTACACAAGAGACAGCTGCACACATGCACAAACAAAGGATGAATGCATGCCCTTACAACGCAAATGAAAAGTCTGAAATAAAATGACCATGGGATTGTAATGATGAAATAAATCACTGTAAATGTGCTGCTAGTGATAAGAGAAAAATCATAGATTGATTGTGTAAAATCTTGCACAGAGCTTGAATGTAAATTGAGCACTGTCAGACTATTAATAGTGGCATTCTATCAATAGAATGGCAAAAATAAATAAATAAAAAATTGAAGAATATTAACAAGAGGAGTCTATAGTGAATCCACAGTGTTCCTCTTGGCAAAACAAATGTGCTTGACACGACAAAGCACTCAGACCACCATTCTGTTTGCTAAAGTGCCGGGCAAGACGCGTTTTTAAAAAAAACAAAAACAAACAAAAAAAAAACTATTAATAGTCAGTGATGTGTGTGATCTAGATATGTTTAGTCATTTCTCTGAAATGTATGGCAGCACCTAACCCCTAACCCTAACCCAGAAATATCAGACCAGAACCATGTACTAAATCAATTTTAAAGAAATAAAGATATTAATTTGTGGTGATTCTAAAAGTCTCTGAATAGGCAAGAGTTGCTGGTAAGGTTTGACTCATTTCACGTTATTGTTTTTTTTAATTGTTGCTTCAAGGGGTTAATTTCTGGTATTGAATCTGTTACTTGGTGGCCTAAAACCTGACTCAAAGTGCTTTGCTCTTAAATTCTGTTATTATAGCATGGGGCGGCACGGTGGCAGAGTGGTTAGCACTGTCGCCTCACAGCGAGAAGGTCCTGGGTTCGAGCCCTGGGTTCGGCACAGGTGCCTTTCTGTGTGTGGAGTTTGCATGTTCTCCCAAGCACATTTACAGTGATTTCGTGTGGGTTTCCCCTCGGGTACTCCGGTTTCCAAAGACATGCACAATTGCAAACAGGCTAATTGGCGACTCTAAGTTGCCACTTGGTGCGAATGTGAGTGTGAATGGTTGTCTGTCTCCGTGTGTCGCCCTGCGGTGGATTGGCGACCCGCCCAGGGTGTGTCCCGCCTCTTGCCTGATGTCAGTTGGGATTGGCGCCAGCTTCCCCCCGTGACTAAGGATTAAGCGACAAGATGAATAAAGATATTATAACACATTTCGCAGCTTGTTAGGAAACAGAGCAAAGGGTTAAACATCATATGGCACCCCCCCTTCTTTTGTAATATTTGCTGTTCAGAGGAACTTCCAAATCCAAACTTCTTTTATAATATTTGGTATTCAGAACTTTCAAATGCAGCTGCCTATCTGTCTTTCAACGTGTTTGTGTATAACTGTTTGCCTCAAAGCATTCTTATTATGCCATCAGTGAGTCCGTTTGATATAATAAATCGCTAAACTTATTTCTTTGCCGTGCTGTTGAGAGATATTATATTTTAGTTTCACATCTAGTATCACAAGCAGCTGTCATGGCTAAAAATGAGTCTTTCTCGTTTAGACACACTATATGTATTGACATTTTCATCCTTTTAATAGTGACTTATATTTATTTCATTTAAACAACTGAGCTGTTGAGGGTTAAAAGCCTTGCTGAAGGGGTCTGAGCTCTCAACCTTCCAGCGAGTAGTCGAACTGCGATCTTAACCACTACGCTACCACTATAACATCTTTAGTTATCTACTTATTAGGCTATCTCCTAACCTAACCATTCCTTGTTTATTCCTTGCAATTGGAAGATAAATCTGTGTAATATTTTCTAGCTATGTGGTTAAAAACAAGGTTCCAAACGAATGAACTTGAAAAATACAGCACGTAGAAAGCGTTCCTTATTCCTTGAATCTTAATTTCATTTAGATTGACCTCAAACGAGTTAAACCTAGGCCACTGAAACACCATCAGATCCCAGCATTATAAAAGAACATAGTGTTACTACCTCGAAGTATTCGATCCGGTTACATAACAGGTATTATGTAAACCAAACAAAGCTGAAGGATGTACATGCAGAATAATGAGCAGAATATTCCAGAGTGACAGAAAGACAAGAAACACAGTCATTATTTCAAATAAATATTATCAAATGAAGTCAGAAAGGGATTTCTTTTTGAAGCCAAGCTACGTATGCGAAAACTAAAAGCTTTAGCTAATAAACTGCCTAGGTTTTGACACGATGCCATATTCTTCAAGGTAGTGATGCCTGGCCAAACTTTCCTGTACAAATTACTCTTTTCCCTTAAGTGGAAAAAAGAACCTCAGTCTAAAGGAAAACACTAGCGCTTACAGGTCACAGCAGAAAAAAAAGGAAAAAAAGCAAAATCCATATGCCAAGATGTTTGAGACTTTGAGTTTGGACTTAGTTGTGTTTTGCTGGAACATTTTAACTGATTGATTTAATTTCATTCAATGTGAGTATATCTTTTGGAAACAGCAACAGAGGCAGTTGATGGAAAAATGCTAACAATAGTCTTTCAATCCTTCTTTATTTCTATGGATCGCCACAGCTTTCGGATCCATCTATCTCTCTATTTCAGCAGTAGCCCTCCCCCATTTTCCAGTGCATTTGATGTTCACTATAAATATGGCTGTCAGTCCAGGTTAAAAGTTTTCCACAGGCTTCTGGAGTGGTCAAATAGCCCTCTGGAGTTTTTAAGTGTTTGGAAAACGAACTCATCTCCCAACTACATTTACCTATTACCTTAGTAAGTCTCTCTCTCTCTCTCTCTCTCTCTCTCTCTCTCTCTCTCTCTCTCTCTCTCTCTGTGTAAGGAATTCCAGTTTAACTTAAGGGGATGAGAACATTTTATTAACCATGAGCCAGGAAAAGAGTCACACATTAATGCAGAGTGTTGAGTGGGAAACAGACAGTGAAATTGAAACCATGCAGTATTGGCGTCAAACACGTATCCAGTTAAACGTACTTTATCATAATTTGCTCTAATACTGCCTTTGCTTTAGTGCCAAAATTCATATAGAAAGTTGGATTGGAAGCTTTGTTCATTGAAGGGGTACCAATTAATGACCCAGAGCATCATGGGCGATTGATTAAGGTTCGTTGATTTTAGTAGCTGTTGTCCAGCTGGATTATAGTTTTAGCCTCAGATCTGGGTCAGAAAGTCAGGTGCCATGATGATTTTAACGTTGAAACACTTAGCTTTGCCTGACTTCATGCGAGATTTGTTAAACTGTGAAGCAGTCAGTTCACTCACAAGAACCGCTGTCAGTAAGTGTCACTGCTAGCATGCAGGCTTATCACTACCTGAGAATGTTGGGGTTAAGGTTTGGTTTTGGGATGATTTATGATCACGTTTGTGGTTCCTGCATGTTGTAACTTTGTGTGTTCGTCTATTTGTGTGTGAGTATGTGCATGTGTGTGATAGGGATTCTTCTTCATTGCCAGGGGATTTTCCATCAGCAAAACGTTAGACAGAAACAGATGCTCTTTTGGCTCAAAAGCCAGGACACTGGAGTGGAGATTCAAAAATAACCTCTCAAAGCATGATAAATTTTGTCTTTTTTCTTTTCTTTTTTTTCCCGCTGGATATGCCGCATGTTTGCTTGCCCATTTCGGCAGTTTTACTAACTGATGCACTAAAAAGTTTTCTTGATTTTTCTAGACATTTCTTGTACTCAGTTGTATGACACATCAACCCAACAGTATATGTAGTTTTGGAGAACTGCAGAAAATAACTTCACCTGCTAAATGGCCCGTTATTACCACTGTGCCTCATGATTTGCTATTTCAGGCCACTAACATTTATGTTGCTTCTTGTAAAGATTTGTAGTCTGAGTAATATCACACCTACTCGGCTCAGAGAGAAGGGTGTTTTTGGGGGGAATGTTTAGACCATTCCAGAAACACTTTTTTCTGGATAAAATACACATTTACATAAACATTAATCACTGTTATAATATGACGTCTGACCCAGCAACTGTTTATTTGCTGTTTACTTCTGTACTGGAATGAATCCTAAGCATTTTATACAATTAATTGTACAAACATTTATATTTTATACATAGAAGCAAATGATTTTAACTTTTAGGTAATTGCTGTTATTCATTTTAAACCTGTTATTCAGTTACTTCTATGAATTATTCAGTAGCTAACTACAGAGATACTAATAGGAAAGATATAGAGTTACAACAGTGAGGACCCATCAGTGAATCCTGCAAGTTTATGGCGTTAAACACCCAAAAGTTGACTATTTCTGATGACTTAAATATCACATGTGCTGCTGTTGTGCTGCACTGAAAACTCACTGGAGTCCACTCTAATTCATGGTGATTTTCCAACAGTCATGTCCAGAGGTTAACATGAGTTCAACCTGTACCCATAAAGCATGAAGAAGTTGTACATAGCCAGGCTTTAGGCTACTCTCCAAACACTTTAACAAACGTTCTTACAATTAAACCATCAGTGTTGTAGTTTAGGTTATCCTGCTGAAGGACATGTGGTAAGATGTTAAGATGCAGGGGGTGACCATTTTCTGAACCAAAGGAGTGCAGACTGAAACATGCTCTGTGTAATACGTACCATAATTACTCAGGAGCTACACATGATTATTAACATGGTGTGCTTTAATAACAAACAGACCATGTCGAACATGTTGAACTAGTTAAGCAAATGGCAGAAAACAGGATTTGTCCTCAGTAGTTGGGGTTTCAGTGTCCAGCACCTAACATGTTTCAGAACACATCACTGGATCGACCATATTCTTGCCTTCTCTTGGTAGCTGATTGGGATTTAGTTTTTGCTTTCTGTGCAGTGTGAGTGGAGCGAGTCCGCTGGCCAGCTGGGGCCGAGACCTGCTCAATCACACTTTGTTCCAACACCTCGATTCAGGATGTTTTTTAATGCGTGGATAATCGTCATTATGTTGTATATTACTTTTGAAACCCGTCTGCCAGGAAATGAAATGAATGTGTGACACTTTTATATTTTTCCATGTACCCTATGACGTTCCTGACACTTAATGAGTTTTCAAGATGTCTTTCTGCGAGGAATTTTTTCAAATTTAATAACTCCCAACCATAGCCAAGACAGAGAAAGAACACTGGGCTCCTAATGTCTATGTTAGGTTTTATACTGTCTTAATGTGTTCCTAAAAGTTTAAATAATGCAAAAAACAGTGCCACATGTGTCCGTTTCATTATGGCTCTGTGGACCACTATTTTTAATCCATGCGCTTTTCTGTTTGTGCAAGTTACCAAGTATGATTCCGTTATTGCTACTGTTATCCTCCAACTGCCACCAGATCACCAGGCATAAGTCAACTCCAGCAGTCTTCAACCTTTTATGGAAAAATACGTGAGGTCCAGCATTTCCCAGGATGTTTGTGTCTGTCGGTCCTTTTCTCTGTCACTCGCATTATCATCACCCCTCCTCCTCTGTCTTTCTCTTTGTTGCATTTTGTCATGGTCCATCGTTCTCCCTGCACTTGACCATAATTCTGGCACAGAAGCAAATCCCGATGGAAAACATTAAAATATAATTCATGGGGTGTGATGAGTGTGCAAGCATGCAGATAAGACTAATGTCTCTGCTACGTAACCGTCTGTCTGTCCAGATGTTTTTCTCTTTTTTCTTCTCTATTTTAGTGTCTGTTTTTCTCTGCTGTCTTCTGAACAGGATTATCATGAGTGTCATATGTATCTAGAGAACACAATGGTTTATTCATTAGATGATGCAAGACAGAAACAGCCACACTACCCTTATTTTTTTCGTCAGGTTCTACTCAATGACTTTCCCACAGTTATTTAAAAAAAAAAAAAAAAAAAAGCTAATTCATTGTAAAGCATTGTTTTCAGGAAACCTTATGAATTTTTCTTTGACTAGATAATGGATGTATGGATGGAGGGATGTTTGTTATCCCTTGAGTAATTTCTTCCCAACTCCAAAAACATGCCAGTAGTTGGATTGGCTAGTCCAAACTGCCCTGAGGTGCGAATGAGTGTCTGAATGTTTGTGTGCATTGTGCCTTGCAATGGAGTGGTATCCCATCCTGGGTGTATTTCTACATCGCACCTAGTGTTCCTGCGACAGGCTCTTGTTCCACCGCAGTTGAAGCTGTTACAGAAGGTGAATGAATGTCCTAAAAAATAACATTGTAATGTTTTTAATATCATTTTAGAGGTACATTTATCCTGTAGTGTTCTTTTCAGTTCTTTACATTGCATGGACACCTGACCATCACATTCATATGTGTTTGTTTAGCATCTCATTAGTTATTTATTCTCCCTGTGCTGTTATAATAAACCCCACTCTTCTGTGAAGGCTTTCCAGCAGACATTGGAGCATGGCTGAGGGGATTTGCCCAGTCAGCCACAAGAACATTAGTGAGGTTAGGCACTGATGTTGGTTGAGGAGACATGGTGCATAGCTGGTGTCCCGATAGAGAATCCTAAAAAATTTTTGGTTTGTCGTTCTGTGGCAACTTTTTTCCAGTGCTTTTAAATACAATTTGACTACTTCTATGAAATGAGAAGCTGCTCAGGATGTGTGTCATTGCATCTACTCTCTGCTGACTCTCTGTTGGATAGGCCCAGTTTGTGCAGCTGGGTAGCTCTCTATCTAATGTGGTGGTTAGTAACACAGGTGTACCTCAGGGGACTGTCCTGTCTCCATTCCAGTTCACACTGTACTCTTTGCATTTGCAGTAAAACTTTGAATCATGCCATCTGCAGAATTTGTCTGTTGACTCTGTGGTGGGGGGTGGGGGTGGGGGGGTGGTGGTATATCAGAGATGGGCAGGAGTCAGAGTACAGAGTACAGGGAACTGGTGGTGCAGCAGGAATCGTCTGCTCCAAATGTGAATAAAACCAAGTTTTATTCACAACCAAGGAGACCAAGGAGATGGTGGTTGATTTTAGGAGGAAGAGGACTGCAATGAAGCTCCTAACCATCATGGGTGAGGAGGTTGGAATTGTTGAGCACTACATGTAATTGCCCATTCACTAGACTGGAGGACCAACTCTGACACTGTCTACAGAGGAGATGCTGGAGATCTTTTACCAGTCTGTGATGGCGAGTATCACCTACAGTGCTGTTGTCTGCTGGGGAAACAGCATCAGTGCCAGAAATACCAGCAGGATCGATACACTATATACAGAGGGGCCCAAAACATGCATACACACTTCAACAGTAGTTATCTATGCCCATTTTTTAAAATCCAAATTGAATGAAGGCATTAGTGTGTAGATAGTGCAGAGACTTGTAGAGACTTGCATACTTGCATTATCTATCTATCTATCTATCTATCTATCTATCTATCTATCTATCTATCTATCTATCTATTTTTGTAGATAGTGTCTTTTCATGCTAAGAACCCATAAGTATCCAAAGAACCCTTCAGAAACCCTTTTTGTGCTGTATAAGGGTGATCACGTCCCTCTTAAGTTCATTGATTCATGTATCTTGCAGTGGACATTGACGTGACTTCCTGGTGGACATTCACTGTATCATATTGTCAAGGATTCTCCTTTGATTGCACCATGGTTCCCATTGAGAATGGATTTGTTTCCCTGAATGTGTTCAACTGTTCTTTGATTCTTTATTTCCCTGATTGTAGTCACTTGTTCCTTGAGTCCTTGTTTCCCTGACTGTGTACATCTGTTCTTTGAGTCCTTGTTTGCCTGGTTTTGGCCACTTGTTACTTGATTCCTTGTTTCTCGGACAATGCTCACTTGTTCCTTGAGTTCTTGCTTCCTCGATTATGATATGTTATCACCTGTTTCCCTTCATTAGTTCTACCCTCTGTGTTTCCCTTATGTCCTTACAAGTATTCTTGTCAAATGTTGTCAATTCCTAGTCATGTTTAGAGTTCTGAGTTCCTTGTGGGTTTTCTGTTTTTTCCGGGCATGTTCCTTTGTTTATGAGTATGGATTATCCTGGATTATGTTAACTCTGTCTGTATGTTTTTGACCCCTGCACTGAAATCTGGCTTTGATTTTTGGATTGCCCCAGTAAAGCTTTTGCAGCATATACTGTACACACATGTGCTCTGTCTCCAATCAAAGATTACACATATGTTGAATCTGCAGTCAATACATACGTTAATTTAAAGCATGCTTCGACATATTAGAGAAGAACAAGATAATCTGTTCCTGATCAAGTTGCATGCAGTCCAGTTCATTGTTATATTTGATAGACAAACATGACGATGGATGCTGTTTGACCTGAAACTGTGGAAAGTGAGAAATGAGTGTTTAAGGGTGTTTGCAACTAAACACCAGGATGAAAACACTAAAACATAATTATACTCCTGCCATTGAATGTTTAGGAATCCCCCCACAAACACCCGAACATCTATAAGGTTGATTCATTCTCAAATGTCTGTGAAATTACTTTACCTTACGTGTAAGAAATGGGACAGGATTCACATTGTTTGTGCGCTGGTGGCATGAGACTCCAGGAGAAGGAGTGAGTGGTAACTGTGGGAGTCATGTGAATTACTGGGCAGTAATGCTAATATTCCACCTGCAATGCATTTAAACCATGGGCAGGCACTATGTTGGCCATTTCTGTGTTTTATTACTCTGACAAAGAGCAAGGCAAAAAGAGGGCAGCCTGTGAGTTTTTCCATTTCTCCTGACAAAGAACCGGCATCTGTGTAATGCAGCTGCTTGTCATCAGATTACTAAAACTAGAAATTGGAGAAAAAGAAGTGTGAGCAGAACCAGTCAAATGATCTGTATATAAGCTGGTCTATATAAGCTGAAAACATTGGTGGTCTTGATGCTTTTTATTTTGCAGAGGAGCCCTATTTCCTAAAATGATTATGTCGGCATAGTTTAAGCCTCACCAAATAGTACAGGGGTTGTATAGAGGCAATTTATTATTTAAAGAGACGGTGTTAAACCAAACCAGGAGACAATTATATGCTTGGTATGGTGTCTTTTAAGTCTTTTAATTCTATTGTATGTCAAATTGAGGGTAATAATTACAACCCCGATTCCAAAAAAGTTGGGACAAAGTACAAATTGTAAATAAAAACGGAATGCAATGATGTGGAAGT
>JAQMCW010000020.1:8178360-8190890 GCA_030068335.1 Chrysichthys cranchii
GGATGGCTGTGCGATGCTACACAAAAATTACAATGTGTAATTTATTCATTAATGACACTGAGCACGCTAATGGTTTAGATTTAGATTTAATGATGTGGAATGTCAAATTAGTTCACTCTTCACCATTTTTGTAAATGTTAAATCTCCTAATGAAAAAAAAAAAACATTCATCACATCAATGATTATAATAATTGCTTTGGTAAACATCAGCCCATTTTAAAATGTGTTTATTATTGGTCTTAGTTTATGTGAGTTTCCACCATATCACCACATCCATGTGTATGCGCTGTTACTATAGAAAGAATAAGATATTATTTTATACGAAATTAATACAAACATGCTGACCGGTCAGATTTGAGCATTCAACTGCACTGTGGTATAATAAACAATAACCCTAACCCTAACCCTAACCCAGCTTTCTAAGTTTCATATGACATACTACGTATAATGTACTTACCAAATAAATCCAATAGATTTTTTTTTTTTTTGGAATTTTCTCATCTTCTTCTGTCTTTTTTCAAACTTTTGTCAAACAGTCGGTTTGTCACCCTGGCCAATAAAGACCAGAATCAGGCTGGTGTAACCAAACTGGATCGGGAAAGGCTGAAGTTCTGTCTAAGAGAGATGGTATACTGTTATATTTATTCAATACACCCCCCACCACATACAGTTTATTAAAGCTTAAGCATAATAAGCTAATTGTCTTTCACTGTGTTGTTTGTAGGAGAGCATGGCTCAGCAGGCCAAGACCATGCGCTCACAAGTGAAGAAAAACACTGTGCGAGACAAACTAAAACTGGCTCTGAATTTCCTGCAGAAGCTCCGGTTCATGGCCGATGAGGTTAGATGAACAACAACTTCCGACGTTTTATATTAAATCTCATTGACATTTTGAGAAAATATCTGCTTTTTTTTTCCCCAGCCGCAGCACAGTATTCCAGATGTGTTCATATGGATGATAAGTAACAATAAGCGTATTGCGTATGCACGCATTCCTTCAAAAGACATTCTCTACTCGATTGTAGATGAGGAGATGGGTAAAGATTGTGGGAAAGTCAAAGCTGTCTTTCTCCGGGTAGGTCCATCTGTTTCCTTCTTTTTCCTTAAGTATTTTTGTCCTGTGTGATGATAATAAAATTTGGATGATTATATGCTTATATGATGACATATGATTTCCAGTTACCTGGAAAGAAGAGCTTTGGCCCAGCTGGCTGGACAGTTCAAGCTAAGATGGAGTTGTACTTGTGGCTTGGTCTGAACAAACAAAGGAAGGACTTCTTGAGTGGCCTGCCCAGTGGTTTTGAGGAAAATAAAGCAGCTAAAAGCACAGGCTTACAGGCTGTGCCTCCCATTAACCTCGTCTATAACAGTAAATAGGCAGCCTGGAGCTCATCTTTTTCTGTGCCAAGTCTGTGCTTACAGAGACTAGGGAGCTTTCTCACAGAATAGTCTGTTTGCTGAATCCAAATCTGCATGACATTAAGGTGGTGGCTATTTAGTTTGATTGTTTTTTAAAGAAAGAAAGAAAGAAAGAAAGAAAGACTTGTAGTTTTATTATGTCAAGTGTTTCTTTTTGTTTACTTTTTTGTGCTCTGGACCAGATTATTATATATTCTTTATTTATTTAATTTAATTTTTAATTTTTTTTTTTTTTTTTTTAGCAACAACTGCTATTATAATGTTATATTTTGTTTTTAAATTGAAAGAAAGTAAGCACAAAGAAAGTTTGCAAAAAATATTTGCAAGTCCTTTTTATGCTATTATAACTTTCAACTACTAGGAATTAACATGTTAACATTAACATAAATTAACAGAAATAAATTCACGTCATTTTCTTTTCATGTAATTAGTCTAGGTTGTCTAGCTTGTTTAATAGCATTATGAGAGGATTAGTCTAAAGTAGTCTGTACTGCAATCAAAAGTGGATTTGTCATTTTTGTTCTTTCCTGTAGAACAGATTGTTGGCTGACGTTATAAACTGTGCACTTGTTTTCTTGTTGTATAATTCTTAAAGTTTAAACTACTCCTGACACATCACTCATTATTATCTTATACAACTTTGTTACTTATATAAAGACATTTTGGAGGTGCTTTGGCTCTAATATGATGTAGAGTTACTTTACATAACAGCATTTATGTTTCCAAAAGGAAGCTTTTCTTGGTTTTAAAGTCTCCATGTCCTCTTCCAGGTATGCAGGTGTTCCAGCTGCGGGCTCACATGTATCAAGCCCGTAGCCTGTTTGCTGCTGATGATAGCGGCCTGTCTGATCCTTTCGCCAGGGTCTTCTTTTCCACATACAGCCAAGTCACAGAGGTGAGTTTCTCTGTAACACTTTCCTTGTGGATTTATAGCTTTATTTCAGTATGAATGAGCTCAGCTACATACTATGCTGTTCAGGTTTGAATTCTGTATGTTTTTCTGAATTAATGTCTGCATCTGTTGGGTTGTTTCAGGTGCTCAATGAGACTCTTTGTCCAACATGGGACCAGCTGCTGGTGTTTGATAACGTTGAGCTTTACGGTGAAGCCAGTGAGCTCCGTGATGACCCTCCAATCATTGTCATAGAAATTTACGACCAGGATAGTGTGGTAAGGTTTTGGTTTTATGTATGTGTGTAATTGCTGCATTTAAATTGAGCTCTAATGCAGGGTACTCGTGCATTTTTAGAGTCTGTAATTGAATGGACAATGAAGCCTTGTTTCACTGCGATAAGAGTTTATTGAAATGTTTGCCGCTGAACTGAGTCAGTGTTTGTTCCTGTTTAACTCTGGCCCTGCCTTGCTGTTGACTGACACTTTTGATGTAAAAGCTTGCTGTAGTACAGAAATGATCCAGAGAAATCTTGGTTTATGTCCATGGTTCTTTTAAAAGTGAACCCAGAGGGATCCATTTAATTCACACACTAGACATTCAGCCAATATTAAAGCTGTTATACTTTTTGATAACAATAACATCTTTAAGTGACTATATAATGACAGTCATTTGAATTTAAAGGGGTTTAATCCAAACTAATAAATAAATGAAAATTACGATTCATTGACAACTTGAATTTTATTTTTATCAATGCACATTCAGTAAAACTAGCTGTTGTAAATATTTTCACATAGTTTGGTTTTGTGGGATAAAAAAGAAAAGACACACACACACACACACACACACACACACACACACACACACACACACACACACAGCTCCAAAATATGAATTTGATCATATGTTTTTGCCTGATTTCTTTAAATGTAGAATTATCTTTATTAAATTCTGTAAATCTGCTCTGGAGTAATGGGAATCCTTGGAATTTATCTGGCTGCAAAAAGTTTTAGAACCCTTGCTTTACGCAGGTAGCTACGCTTCATGAGGTTACGATATGGGGATTGACTTGGTGCTTGAGTCAAAGAAAGAACAGTTTTGTTATATTTATAGCATACTTCCACTGACACCATTGAAAACGACTTCAAATGGTTTCTTTTGCTTGACTAACTGGCAATTCCTTTCTCTTTGTGATTACATATCTTCATTTTTGTTTCATTTGTAGCTTGGGTTTTAGTCTAAATTATTGTAACTTCACTCACTTACAGGGTAGGTACTGTAATGAGTGTGGGAGTTAAGAGCAATACTGCAAAGAAAAGAGCCGCACAGCTTTTGAGTGCTCATTCAAAGCTTATGCAACGCTTCACCAAGTTCTCATTTCCGAAACTTCTATTAAAACACTTTGCATAATTAAGAGTTCGTTGCAATTAATTTAGTGTATTAGATCTGGTTCCATTAGAGCTGTGGAATTTTGTAAGTGACAAAAGCCAGACGCACGACATGCTTTAGAAATCTGAGATATGCTTCTTGCAGCTGAATGTACAGCATGATATTTCTAGTTTTAACACGAGTCTCCAAATCATATCTGTGGGTGTGTGCCAACAGTGACCTCCAGTGCTTATGAACAGATTGTCATACGTGTGTTTTACATGCAGGGAAAAGCTGAGTTCATTGGCCGAACTTTTGCCAAGCCCATAACTAAGATGGTTGATGAGCATTACGGCCCCCCACGCTTCCCTCCCCAGCTGGAGTACTACCAGATCTACAGAGGAAACTCCACTGCAGGAGAGCTGCTGGCTGCCTTTGAGCTTCTACAGGTACAGACATACAAGTGGTGACTGCTCACATGCATGTTTAATGTTCAAGAATTTTAAAAGGCCTTATGGGTTCAAATAAACAGCCAGAATAGTATTATTTATTATAGACTAATATTTTAAATTATGTGCTTAAAATAATAATCGAATAGTTTGTTTCTTAAAAGAAATCTGTGGAGAAGACATATACAGGAGAATTTAGTTGGTGTTGAATGCTTTTCCTTACACAGATTGGACCAGCAGGAGTAAAAGATCTCCCTCCTCTTGATGGGCCAAATGATGAAGACCACGGTCCCATCCTGCCGGTGCCTCTAGGAATACGTCCTGTCCTCAGCAAATACCGCATAGAGGTGAAAATCTCAGTAACAGCAACACACTGGCTACATCAGTCTGCCTGTGTAGAGTTAATATGGGTTAAGTATTTTTTTTAGTGACTAAGAGTATTATTCATCACAATGTAGATTCTGTTCTGGGGCCTGAGGGACATAAAGAGGATTAATCTGACACATGTGGACAAGCCACGTGTGGATATCGAGTGCGCAGGAAAAGGTGTTCAATCATCCCTCATTCAAAACTACAAGAAAAATCCAAACTTCAGCACTCTGGTGAAATGGTTTGAAGTGGTGAGTTCTCTCTAATGTAAATAACCCCCATCCTGGCTAATAATTTTAGCTTAGCAGAATATTTTTAGGTGCAGAAGGTGGGGGTCCTCCTACCAATTGAGGAGGATGGCCAATTCCACCACTGTAAGGTGTATTAGCTGTTCCATTACATTAAACTTGCAGAAAAAACCCAACAGGCCTATTACTGTTTGAAAAACTGTTATTGAGGCCACATTAACACATTCAATGCAATACGTTTTAAATGGTGTTTATGTCTTGAGTAGCAACATATGAAATGACAATGAAAAAGAAAAAGAAATTTGGGAAAAAAAAAAAGGTTGCACTGTATAGACCTATAAAAAATACATCAGCCAAAAAAAATATGTTATTTTAACACAAAGGATCAGTATGGAAATGTAGGCTTCCTCCCTTAAGCAGACGCAGGAGGTGATACTTCACTTGATATATTTGCTAGCTGCTCCTCATTTTGCAGGGTTTCAGATTTTCTCTTTGCTGGCTCATTTTCATCTCTTTTAAACACATCTTTCGTATCTTTAGTAGTTTCACTCTTTCTTGTCAAGATTGTAATTTATTTCTTTGCGTTATAGTGCTGCTTAAAATATGTGCATTTCATTGTCATGAAAATTGACATTCGGATTAACGTTGCTCGTCCAGTAGCTGCCTGCTGCTGCATCCAGGGTAAGGTATACAGGATGCAAGTGTAGGAGACCGTTTTGTTAAACAAAACAGTGTGGATAGTTTCAAAAGCAAGTTAATAATGAGAGTCATAATCAAGAAATTAAACAGATGATCTGCAAACAACACTACATGAGCTAGGCAAAGAGCAAAACCCAGAACGCAAACGACGTCAATAATCAGGGTATAAGAATGGCTTGGTATCAGATGGCAAGAGCACACCAAACTAATAATTTGCACTCAATACGTGTGAGGAGTCTATTTAAATGCAGAGTCTGAAATGAGCAGAAACAGAGATCAGCTGCTTGTGTTTAGGAGGCTCAAGCATGAGCCTGCAGTGCAGCCTGGGAACTGAAATCGGGCCTTGTAGTCCAGTGCCGCAAACTCAGAAGCAGCCGCTCGGCCATGCCAAACCCAAGAGGTGTGCAACGGGCAAGGGAGAGTTCATGACCTGCATAAACATGAAATACTGAATACGGACATAATCACACCTTCATAGTAGCTTACTCGTGATTTCAGACATTTCCTTACCTATAGTATTTTTTCAAACACCCCAGGAACATATTTTTCCTAACATTTTGGCAGCCTTCACAGAACCTGTAAAAACATTATTTGGTGCACTGGGATTGCTTGATACTTTCACATGCTTCTTAGGTTAGTAATGGGTTCACCAAATTTTATATTGCAGGACCTACCAGAGAACGAGTTACTCCATCCTCCTCTGAATATTCGAGTGGTGGATTGCAGAGCTTTTGGACGTTACACCTTAGTGGGCTCACATGCTGTATCCAGCCTTCGCAAGTTCATCTACACACCGCCAGATAAGAGGGCCAACAACTGGGCCAGTACAGGTACTAGCCAAAAATGCGACTAAGGACAGTTGGCAGTACTTTTAACTTTCTCTAAAATTTGAGTTTCTCTATAAAACTGTCTTGATCTTCAGAATTGTGTTTTTATCTACACCACCTAACCGCTTAAAGGGAAATGTTCTAAGAGGCATAAACAGCCAGTGCACTTGAAATGTGTCTTTCCAGCTAACACGTAAAGTTTCAACAATGTATTTTGTCAAGGATGCCCTGCAATCAGAGTTTGTTTGCACAAATGTTTCCATTTACACAAAAAGCTAGCATCATGGAAACATGATGGAACTAAAAATGGTGCATTGTGGAAACTTTACAAACATTATGCAAAATGTTCTCAAACACATAGAAAACTTGGACATTTGGAGAACTAAAAGTGCTAATATTTTGCTAACCTAAAATTGTTAGCTGGGTGGCATCCTTTTATAGTGCATGTTTCTATTTCTTTTTCCCAGCTAATTCCCATGCTTCACTTTTCTCTCCACTTTTCTGTCCTCCTTTCTGAACTGCATTGGTGGCACTGTCCTGTCCTCTCTACTGGTATTTGACCTTTGACTCCTCATGTACACATGAACCTGCCCAATACAGCAAGACTGGCCAACGGTCTTATGGCTCTTACCAGTGGGATGTCCCATTCCCAACCCTGCTCTCGCCCCTTTTCTCACTCCTCAGGTGATATTGTGGTCAACATGAATCCCGAGGCCAATGTTAAGAAAATGGACACTGTGGTCAAACTGGATGCTGTGAGTTTTTCCACAATGGCTTTTAAAATCCGTCTTGAGTAACTATAACATCACACGGTCTTTTGTGTTAACTGCACATGTAGTATGTTTGCATGCCCAGGTTAGTACCAGCTAAATTAATTGTAACCCTGTGTGTTGATTTCGTTGTTATGAGTGGTGTGTAATTGTTTGTCTTGTATAGAAGTTGTGATTTGATGTTTGTTTCATGTGGCCCCCTTTCTGTAGACCTCTGATGCTGTTGTTAAAATTGATTCGGTAAGTGACAGAATATATTTAGTGGAGTTGTGTAAATGGTGACAGCTCGTCTACTTTTCTTCCTCAGAAAGCAAGCATATAATCAATAGCAAATTAAAGTCAGTTAAAAACCCCCGTGAGTTTTAAGTGTTTTAAGGGTAGCAGCAAATGCTTTTCTCACTCTAACAGAATGAGGATGAAAAGGAGAAAGAGAAGAAGAAGAAGAAGAAAAAGAAGGGAGAGGAGGTAGAGGAAGAGGAGCAAGACGAGAGCATATTGGACTGGTGGTCAAAGTACTTTGCCTCAATAGAGACGATGATGGAGGTGGGAGACTTTGCCTATGGTGATTCTATGCCCTATGGCTAAAACGAAGACTGTTTTGGATGAAATCTCTTTTTTTTATGCAGAAATTGCGCGTCCAAGAAGCAGCCTTGGCCGAGGCAGAAGAGCGAGAGGACTTGGAGATTGCTGCAGAAGTGGCTGGTAAACCCAATGACACATGCCTATGTTAACATGCCCAACATGGCACTGTAAATTGGACCTAAGTGCACCAAGGCGATGTTTATGGCATCATGCTGTACATTGTTACTTTTAATCATCTCATACTTCTTGTTTCTTGCCATCACATTCTTGACGTGTGTTGCAGTGTTTTCTTTATTTCTTGCCCTGAAAGTTAACTCCAGGCAAACGTGGGTTAAATACTTGCAAAAAGAAGCACTTCTGTTTGACTCTAGTCTGGGCAAATGCATGTTTTGCTTTTATATACTTTAACTCTCATGGCTTATACAGTAATGATGTAAGATGGCCATTGACATCTCCCATGCTGTCCATCCTCTTCATCTCCCATCTGCTCCTCTCATTCCTCAATCCAAACCTCAGAAATCAGAGTTGATCAATCTCATGTGAAAGGCGCCAAGACTAAAGAGAAAAACAAAGCCAAGAAGGACAAGAAGAAGCATCAGAGCTCTGACGTATTGGAGAAAAAAGCTGCCAAACCCAAAGTGGATGAGCTTGTGGTCAGTGTCTTTTCATATCGCCTGCAACAGTCATTGTCACGTGTAGAACTTTATTACATACATTATTACGATTTTTTTTATGTTTCTATTTAAATGAACTGTTTAAAATGCATCTCAAATCTCAATGAAATTTTGAATGTTTTTCATATTTAGGTGTTCAATAAGGAGCTGGAGTCTGAATTTGATAACTTTGAGGACTGGCTTCACAGCTTCAACCTGTATAAAGGAAAGGCTGGAGATGATGATGACAACAGTACGGTGGATGATGACCGGATCATGGGTCGATTCAAAGTATAATCAGTTGCTAATGTCAGCGCAAACCAGATATTCTGATTCTAATAAAAGGCACTGTTTCTTGTGTATTGTCAACCTTGTTCCATTTCTGTGACCTTTGACCTAGGGTTCATTGTGTATATATAAGCTGCCCCTTTCAGAGGAAATCACCAAAGAGCCTGGATTTGATCCCAATATGGGCATGTTTCAGAATATACCACACAATGACCCCATCAGTGTCCTAGTGAGGGTTTATGTTGTTAAGGTAAACCACTTCTCAAGGTGCTGGTTGCTTGAGTGTTTAACCAACACTTAACTAACCCCTTTCCATGCCTCTGTCACTACTGAGCTGTAAATATCTTCCTTTCTAGGCAACAAACCTTCACCCTACTGACCTAAATGGGAAGGCTGATCCTTACATTGTCATCAAGCTGGGAAAAACAGATATCAGAGATAAGGAGAATTACATCTCTAAGCAGCTCAACCCTGTTTATGGGAAGTGAGTATGAAAGTGTGAACTTTCCACATAGTTGTAGATATGCCAATACAGTGAACCCCCGTAATACCACGGTTCACCTATTGCAGATTCAGTGCATCGTGGATTTTCACATTTTGATTCGCGGAATTTTTGGCTTTCGCGGGACTCTGGAATATAAAATATCATTTAAAAAAATGTTAATTCAAACATTAAAAGAAGATTTAAATCGAAATAAAACAGTATGCATTGTATTTCATTAGCGGATGAAAAGTGAAAGTGGCTGTGTGAGCCACTTCCGCTTCAACTGGTAAACAGGAAGTGACCTCACCGGCAGTAAATACGTATGTAGCATTTTATATGCTGTTAAAATGACGTACGTTTAAGAGTGTAGAAAGTGTTTAAGAGCATAGGATGTGTTTATAAGAGTATGGGGAAGGTTAATAAGAGAGTGGAAATGGTTTATAAAGCCTTAAAACATATATAAATAATAAAATTCATGCAACGGCACACCATCGTGGTTTCACCTTTCGGCGGGGGGGCAGCGGAACGTAACCCCCCCGATAGGCGGGGGTCCACTGTAATCCTAAAATTTGTAGTCACAATATTCCATTTTTAGCAGTGGTTTATTCCTGATGGATGGTCCATTCCATTCATCACATGAAAAAACAACAGCAACTGTATGCCATAAAGGGTTCTTTGCTTTTTCTTTGAAGAGAGAGCCCGGAAAAGTCCCATGTACAATCAAACAACAAAGGGCTTCCCTTTTCGATAACAATAAAAGTAGAATCCCGTTAGAAGCCTTGAATCGTGAACTGAAATAAAATACATAAATAAATAAAACCATAAAATAGTGGCATAGTTCTGTATTGTAGTTTACATTATTGGATTACTTTATTAAAGAAATAATTGTCGTTTTTAGGTGCTTTGACATAGAGGCCACATTTCCGATGGAGTCGATGCTAACGGTGTCGATATTTGACTGGGATTTAGTTGGCACTGATGACCTGATTGGTGAGACCAAGATTGATCTGGAGAACCGTTTGTACAGCAAATACAGAGCCACCTGTGGTATCGCATCCACCTACTCTCTGTGAGCATCAGTTTAGACTTGACTTGGAGTGCATTTCCTGTTTTGTGAGCTCTCAGCATTCAGGTGAAATGTTTGAATTTGTTTTATGCACACAGCCATGGCTACAATGTGTGGCGAGATCCTCAAAAACCCTCTCAGATTCTTGCTAAGTTGTGTAAGGATGCCAAGTTGGATGTACCACAGTATGGCCCAGGTGGAAAGGTCAAGGTTGCAAACCGAATTTTTTTGGGGCCAACAGAACTCGAGGATGAAAATGGTGAGTCATCAAAGGGATTTTTTTTTTATTACCATTTTTAATACTTGTGAAGGGTTGGATTTGTAAATGACAGTGATACAGCACAGTCTTAAATGTATTTACATTTGTGTATGCGTGTACATGCAGGCCTGAAGAAGCCGACAGATGAACATTTGGCACTTGCTGCACTAAAGCAATGGGAGGAAATTCCTCAAGTAGGATGCAAACTCATCCCAGAACATGTAGAGACCAGGCCTCTTCTCCACCCGGAGAAACCAGGCATAGAGCAGGTACAGTAGCATCGCTCTGTTTATGTTATAGAGGACTCCTGCTTGTCAGTGCTGTGTTAGAACATTTCACATTTTAGTTCTGAAGGCCAAATGCTACTTTTTTCAGACATCAGTGCAATTACATTTTTAAAAAAAAAAAATTAACAGGTTAATCAATGATGTAAAATGCAATTAAGTCATACAAACTAGATTCAATATTAGTTTCTCTGTAATCTTTTTGAAATGTGGCATAAAGACAAGTAATACATGCTATTCTGCTTTGGATGTTATAAACTTTGCAGGGCCGAATTGAGATGTGGGTCGACATGTTCCCAATGGATGCGCCTGCACCAGGACCAGCCCTCGACATATCACCACGAAAACCAAAGAAGTGTGTAACTCTTTTTGGATTTGGCTTCTTTCCTAATTATTATTTACATATTTACACCCAATATACACTCCTGGGCAAAAAAAAAAGAAGCAGCAAACCCCAAATTGCAAAAGATTGGTCACAAAAAAATGCACTCCTGAGACCTGTGCCATCATTTGCTCGTCAGTGCAGTGGTGTTCCTGTGCGGGGAAAAAGAGTTTGGTGTGGTATGTTTAGCAGAAGTCCAGAAGGAAGGGGGTTGTGAAAAACCAACCTACATTTTTGGAGCGGGACACAAAAGGGAATGAGAACCATTGGAGTGAGGAACTTGATTGGAAAAATATATGTATAGACAGTAATAGACAGAAATGCATTTTAAACTGTATTTTGAAAAATTCGGCAGTGAGGTAACCACTTGATCATACACCGTAACTAACCATGAAACGTTGACATCTCACTTATTCTTCAGAAATTATTCCTTTCCTCTGCCATAGTACTTCATATATTGCTGTCTTTTTGCTGAAGAGTTCATCTCATGTGTCATCCAAAACTCCAGAAATGCTACATGTTCACAGAAAACTTGGCTCTCTTTCTTTTCCTTCGCGTCCTCTTTCATGAACTCCCTCTATCTGTGTTTCTCTCACTGATGCTCTCTAAGCCATTACAGTGTTTGAAACTTTTATACCATAGTTAGATGACCACATGTTCTCCCCTTCCTCCACCACTTTGCCAGATATGAGCTCAGGGTGATCATATGGAATACTGACGAGGTAATCCTGGAAGACGACGATTACTTCACTGGGGAAAAATCCAGTGACATTTTTGTCCGGAGGTAAGTATGGGTAGGTGTGTGCAATATGTGTGGTTTGGTCTTGTTAATCTTTTCTTTTCTGTCTGTATGTTTTGTTCGGTCTTGCTCCCCCATCCCCTGCGTTATTGATATGCTGTCTAGCTTTGAGCTTCGCATAATTATTTGGAACACTCATGATGTAGCTCTACAAGTATTTTATATGTGATGGTCTGGGAAAATATGTCACATCTCATTGTAAGTGGATTCCATCAAAAAGCCAGTAAATGGGTTTTCCTACACGTATACATTTTTAATTTTTTATATTATATTCAACATATTTATATTCAAGTTTAGGAGAGTGTGAAGGGTTTGTCCAGGCCTCCACACACATCCCGTGCTCTCCCTCTAAAATATATAAAACTACATTAACAGTGAACTGACATAAAATAACTTAAATTCCAAAAGTCCACATTTGAGACAGTACTGCCTGCATTACGATGCCATAATTTTCTAAGTATGCATTAGCTCACTACAGTACTAGTTATCTATTAGTGCGTCCCATATCCATGTACTGCAGTTCTCTGTATTGCATTTGTGATATCAATAAAAACATCAGCGCTACTGACTCACCAAATTATGATAACAGATTCGGGAAAGACATTTTCTTTGAGAGTTCATCTCTCAAAGAAAAGCTGTTCACTGACCAGTATGAAGGTCCTGGGTTCGAGCCCCGGGTTCGGCACAGGTGC
>JAQMCW010000020.1:8205379-8215738 GCA_030068335.1 Chrysichthys cranchii
ACACTTACATTTCCTTTGCACAAAATATTTTGTTTCAGGTGTATTAACATTTTGGATTGACCATTAGTACTGAATTTATCTATTAAAATTATATATAATATATATATATATATATATATATATATATTAATTAATTAGTTCACCAAAGAGGTCAAAGGTCTTGTTTGGGGACAAAATTTCAATTTAAGTAAATACTATTTGGCACACATAATAAAAATGCATTATGATTCAGAAATTGATTTAAGTAAATACAAGTGTAATACAAATAAACAAAAGTTTAACAGCATCTTTTTCTTACTTGTTCCTGCAGCCTATATAATCCAAAGTTTCATTGGTACTGTTGATTAATGTGTTGTGTGTTTTTCCTATTTTTTTTTAGGTGCAGCAGGCAGAAATGCATATCTGGAAGTCATGATTAAGATGGCTGAGAAGTACAAGAAGAAGATGTGGGGGTCAGTGACTGTAGCTCATTTCCATGTAGATTGTTCTTAATGTGGACAGGAGATGATTAACTTGGAGCACAGGAAGGATAGCAAGCTACAAGAGTTAATGTGCCTAGTAATGAATTTCATCATTGGTTGGCCTTTCTCTTTTTCTGTCAGAGCACATACAAATCATACTGGCATCGGGTTCTTCACAAGTTGTCTTTTTTTTTTTTTCCCTGCCTAATGCTAATTTGGAGGATTCTTTTTGCCCATTGATGGGCTAGTTCAAAGTTTGAATCCCATATTTTTGTAAAGCTTTTATTTATATCTATATAATATCAATTGTATTTATTTATATTATAAATGTATTAAATTTCCTTCCATTCTTTTGTAGCTGGCTGTGGACTGAATCTGGAGCTCAGATGGACCTTGAGGCCTCCTTGGGGATTGGTGGTTTCGGCTACCCAGCCATGGTAGCTATTAATGCTCGTAAGATGAAGTTTGCTCTGCTTAAAGGCTCGTTCAGTGAGACAGGAATCCATGAGTTCTTAAGGTAATGGTTTTTTTTCCCCTTTGGTTCCCACATCTGATTACATATTTAACTGGGTGTTATTGCAGCACATTTCTGTTTTCCTCCCCCACCGTAGGGATCTCTCTGTTGGGCGTGGCTCCACTGCCACAATAGCAGGTGGGGCTTTACCCAAGATCCACACTGCAGAACCCTGGGATGGGAAGGATGGTGTCGTAAGTATTGTATTTTGTTTTGTTTTATTTATTTATTTTTAAAGTCAGAAGTGAAGTATGTTAACGCAGCAATGGTTACTCTGTTTACAGTAAAAATGTAAATCAGTAGATGGGTAGATTTTTGTTACTTGTATAACACCCACACAGTGGAAAACGTTCAGAAACGCATCGTCTGTGAAAGTACAACTTAAATATGTAATAAAAATAAATATTTTATCATGTAAATGAAATGTTACATAAAGGTTATTACTGTCGACACTAATTTGGAGCTTTCTTGTCCGTGCCATATTTAGCAGAAGAAATGTCAAACTTGTTCTCACAAGACATTCTCCTGTCTTTTCCGTTCCCTCAGCTTCCTGTGGAGGATGACATTGACTTGAGTGATGTGGATCTGGATGATTTGGAGAAGGATGAATTATGAGTTCATAGGCTGTGCAAGGCTTGTCCAGTTTGAGCCTGTCTATGAGCTGCCTCTCCTCTCCCATGGATGAGGGGAAAACTGGGACATTAAGTTACTGAACACTCTTGAAACAGAGACATGTCTCACTTTTAACTTCTCCAAACCGGGATTTTAATAATGGTTGCTTCTCTCAAATCGGGATTAAAATAATGGTTGCTTTAGCTTTTGCCTTTCGACAGGCCTCCTTTTCGTTTGATTGGCTGACTGTTCGGATGTGCCGACAAGAATGTTGAGCAAGATTGTCATTTCACTTTTCCCTGTCCACTTGTTCCCACAAGAAATAGCTTCAGAATAAGGGTTTGTTTGGTCTGTTCCAATAAAATCCTACCCAGCCCTGTGGTGTCCATTCCTCAGTAATCAATGACTAAAATAAGACAAACTCTTAGTATTTAGTGGGTCAAGTAGCTGACACAGGATGTTCACTGAGGAGAGGAAACTACCCTAGGCTACCGGAAGCGGTCCTGAGTGCTTTAAATTCTTTGTCCTGGATTTAACCTGCTGTTTCCCCTGTTGAACATCCTATTCATTTTCCCCTTCAATGTGACTTTTTTTTTTTTCTTCTTTTTTTGAGAAAGAAGTTAGCCATCTGTTTTCCACTGTGTTTGTGCTGGACAGGGAGTAAAGTGGGACCTGTGTAGATTTTTCTTACATGAGTGTGTATAATGTTTTTGTTATGAAAATAAAAAAAAAAAAGGAACACAGATAAAATGACTACATTTTATTACGGATGTATAAAGCCTTTTAAATGTTTTAGGTTATCTCTAAGTTGATTTATTATCTTTAAATAATTATAGGTGGTTGCTTGACTTCTTAATACATAATTCATAGAAATACACCATTCAACTGGAAAGGAGCGCACATACATTTATCTATTGTTGACTATACTGAGATGCAGCAATATAGCTTTTTGCTGAAGTGCACTAGCCTTGATTTACTATACAGACAACTATGTTAATGAACCGAGGAATCTGGTACAATTAACATAAACACAAGTTTTGGCAAATTGCTCTTGATAGCGTAGCATAGTGGCAGAATTCTAAACTATAAATCTATGTAAGCTGGCAAAGAGCAACAGTCCAAGGACTAAAACTATAGTTTAGAACAAATTCAATACGAGACTAAACACTGAAAGATTTCCTTTTCCATTTCCATAAATGGACACAGTTACGTTTGCAGAACCAAACCAATTGTACATTTACGTTAAAATTTTTGGACTGAGCTATAACACTACTACTTCTGCTAAGTGCTACTTATCTGTGTTTGCATACTGGGTTTAAAAGAAAGGAAAAACATGGGTGCCTTATTCCCACGGCTGTGGCATATCCAGATTAATTCCTCTAAGGCCTGTTTGAACTGCATCATAAATAGCCTATAGTACTTTTACCTCAAGATAAGAGTCCCCTTTATGGTTGGTCATTAAGTGGTTGTCCTGACTGCCTCCTATTCAGCACAGCATATAAAATTAATCAGCATATTAAAATTTTAGGAGCTTATTTGACACATACCAAATAATATGATCCTCCTTTAACCATAACTTGAACAAAAAAAGGTACTTGAAAACCCATGAGTGCATCTGAGTAATAAACTGAGCAGATTATTTTGGCTAACATATCACATACATGAAGCCGATTTGTTACTCAAATGCAGTCCATGCCTTGGAGAGCACCCAGCCGATCATCCTGTCTAAGTGTGAATGTATGACGTGGTTTTCTGGTGAGTGTTGCTGCTTTCACAACTAGCGAGGAGGGCTCTGATCAGACTGAAGCAGTCGGACGATAGATGGGTCGCTCTTGGCACCTTTGATGAACTCCTCCAGGGAAAGCCTCCCTGCAGTATTAAAGAGGCAAAGGTCAGATATCACAACCAGGCACGTTTCCATAATTATTTATGCACTAAGGAGAAATACTGTATTTTGCAATGTTATTTTACAATAAATACACAAAACAAAAGCACAAAACACAAAATGACAGTGGAAAAGCTTCTTCATAGTGATTGGACAAAGTAGCAGTCCTGTTCTAATGCTAATGCAACTGATTTGTCTTAAAAGATTACTTCTTGCTTAATTAAGTGCAGCATATACAGTGTTACGTTATCAGATGCTGTTTCATGTTGTGGTCTTATGCATCTCTCAGCCCAAACATATTTTGTTGAATTTATATTGATTTTAATCCAATAAAGCAACAGATGCAGTTAGTGAAACTAGATGTAATCTGATGGAGAGAGCACATCACTCCAATAGTAGTGGCCATTCGTTCATCTCCAGTTAGCACTTTATCCTGGTAAGGTATACTCCTTGGCGTGAATATATAGGAATATGCTCTGGATGTGACACTAGTCTACCACTGGACACCACTTAGGAACTGAGAGTAACCAGTCCACTTATGGGTGTGTGCTTGAGAGGTAGGAGGGAAGCCAACAGAGCGAACATGCACCCAGTGACTGAGCTAAGACCCTGGAGTTGTGATGCGGCAGTGCTAGTCACTGTGCCACACTACTACCCAAGTAGTCTTCACTGGTCTTTAAATTGTTTTTCAATTGTTTTTGCACAGCACTACACGGTCATTTATTTTCTAGCTGGAGGGCCCTAAGCGCTGAATTTACAGATGCCACAGAGGTTACGTAATATTTCAGGGCCTTATTTCCCCTCCCAGTGTGAGCGCAGCCAGCTGTGTCCTTGAGGCCTCCTGGAACTCCAAGCTGAATCCCAGATGCTATCCCACTGCTGGGATACCTAATGCTTACTGAAGGGTGAATGTGAAAAACATATTCTGGCCTTTCAATAATCCACTTCTGCTATCCTTAATGTTACCTCATCCTATCACTAATGCTGCAACACTGCAGTAATTCCAAAATGCAAAAAATACAACTTTTTTCTTTTTACCATCATTGTCTGTGTCCATTTGCCTAAAGATCTTGTCAGTGCGTTTCTCTGGGGTTGACTCATCCTCTGGCATCTTCATTACCGAGGACACCATTTTGTAAATTGCCTGTGTTTATGGGAAAAAAAAAACCCCAACTGATTATGCAACAGTTAATTCGCTCGCTCATTCCGTAAACACCACCTACTGCTATTTTGTTGACTTAATTCCAAGAAATATACTTGTATTATGACTAATAATTATAGACAGTCAATATTATCTTTTTGTTGAATGCACACAGGACCCTGGCCATTTTTGGCACAACCATATGGCCTGTGGAACAGTGGTTTATTGATATGTTCTGTTTATTCAGGCAAGTATATCACCAAACATTCAACTGAACCAATACTGATATGGAACAAACTGCTCTAGCAACAGGGACCTACAATACAAATATGGAACTGCAAATACGAAAATAAAAGAAAATGCAAGAAAGACAGGAAAGTAGATTTGGGAAAAGATTTCCAGAATGTGTGGATTTTTCTTTCCTTTTCTTTTTTTTTTTTAAATCACTGGCCTAGATTTAATTTGGATGATTTCTTCATGGCCCATAGGCCACTTTAGGTCCCGTGTTAATGTGTCTGTTGGGAAAAATCAACATAATAGCACAGAAAAATGATTACGCTTTTAACTTTTAATCAAAACAGTGTCTACACGGCTTGCGCTCTTTTCTCACCTGCACTATTTCCAGCATCTCGGCTCGGCTGATGTATCCGTTTCCATCCAGGTCATACATGCTGAAGGCCCAGCGAAGCTTCTGCTCCAGACCGCCACGTGATGTCACACTCAGCGCGATGATGAACTCCCGGAAATCAATAGTCGCATCACCGTTGGTGTCGAAGGTACGAAATACATGTTCTGCAAATTTTGAGGCATCCCCATATGGAAAGAAATTGGCATAGATTTTCTTGAACTCCTCCACAGTTAAGTGGCCGGTAGGGCAATCTTTAAGGAAGCCGCGGTACCACTCCTGCAACTCGTGGTCTGTGAATTCCGTGTTTTCCCGCAGATCGTTCAGAACCTCGGGACGCAGCTTGCTGTTCTGTTTCCCCATGATGCTAATACACTCCTACAACAGGACAGCTCTGCTGGATCACTCTTGTGTCTGGGTGTCTCACCGAAGCCCTACGTATTAATAGCAGAATGAATAAAAATAATAAGTCATTTCAACATTCTCAGCCATCTTCCTTTTTGGCATTTCCATTTTCATACACTTTTTTCTTTCTTTCTTTTGTCAGATGAGGATTTGGCCAGATGGAGAAGGATATTACATCTAGTGAGATGAGCGAAAAGAGTCTAGTATCCATGGATACCATTTAACAGCCTATTAAGGTGAAAATTCATCGATTTCTCGATGCTGGTGTGGTGGTGATGGGGAGCTAATGGCCATCTGTGAGATGCTTACAAAAGGTCATGACTTGCAGTAGATAACCTAGGAAACTGCCAAGATGGTGTGAGTTACAAGACAGAGAGTACAAAGGAGGTTACTGTCTGTACGAATAAATGTTCGTGCAGGGTAGTGTGCTACAGCAGCAAATATCAATAATACATTCATAGACAGAAATATTTCTGTGAATATGCGAATGCTTGTGTTTGTGTGTGTCAGCAGACACTGAGTCACACATTTACACCTTCAGCATTCTCCACAGTCTCTACAGCTCCATCCTAAATTCTACATGGATACGACAACAATCAGAGTTCTTTCATTTCAGGTGGTTTTAGCACATGAGGAAGCTTTTTTTCTCTAAACCACAACGTGCGCTATATTAAATTCTCTGCGTAAATCTCATATTTCATGCTTATTATTTCTGGTCATGCAGAATTCTTTCATCTTTCAGCATCAGTAAGACTGTGCTATGAGCCACATTAGAGGACTGTTGTTGAAAAGGTGCGATCTGAACCTATTAGCTCTTTTTATAGGCTGACAAGCACATTCAGCTGTGATAACCTCCAAGATGATCTGCATCATATTTAGGTAGTTTTCATTTATTTTGAAGATATAATCAGTTTCCTAGCCAGTGGGTTAGAAATTCTTGAATAGTATGTATACCTGAATACAAATGCATTTTGAGATTTATAGGTCCAATGGCTGGACAAGACAAAATTTACCAGTTCAGCTTCACCATCCACTTACTCCTATAAAAGCTTAAAATTAAGGATCATGTAAAAGAAATGGGCAGGTGTGGCCATGTTTATCCCTCGAGTCCTCCCAGGTTTGTATCTAATACTTACTTACTCTTTTGCCTATTTATTTGTTTGTTTGTTTGTTTGAATAACTGCTTTTAAATTTTGATGCCCGTCCAATGCCACCACGGCTCCTGCAGTCAGTAAACAACAAATGTGAGGGCATATTAACTAACAAGGCCACAATTACGCTGGTAGGAAATAAACTCATAAATAGTGCAGAAGATGAATTCAGAGCAATCAGCACGCTAAATTATTATTTCGTATTATGTTATTAATACATGTTAACTTTAAATAGAATGGTTAAAATGTCCCTTTTTGAACTTTGTTAAATTTGGAGGGCTTTTTTCATCTTAGTATTTTTTTCAGTGTCCACCTCGGCAGGAAGTGGTTTACTCACCCTGGCCCTGAATTCTGAGTCACACGTCTCTGCCGCTCTGCTTCTCGGGAGTTACAGGAGCAGACATAACCATGGGCGTAGTTGAGTTTTACCCACTCCCACTTTCCCTCAAATGCTTGCCAAGCCACAATAAAACCCAGAACTTTCCAGTCTGCAGAACAAAATGCAGTGGCATGGAAAAAAAAGACATACTACATGCAAGAAGACTGGTCCCACAGGCCCTTTTTTTTTAGTTCAAATAACAATGACATGGGGGTAGTACAAATACAGAGCTGAAATGCAGTGCAGTGCATTTTGTATGAAAAGATACCAGTAAAATCTTGAATAAGTAGAGGGAGGAGGTTGAAAATAGTCCATTTTTGGGAAAGGGGTGTAAAATGTCAAAATTTGTGACATGGAATCCTTTTGAGAATATTTGAGAGTCTACTTTTTGGCCTTTCAAACCATTTTTTACAGGTGTTTCATATCTGTTATGCATGAGCAGTTGAAGGTATAACTCTAAATCTTAAAAATTAACTAAATTAATAAATAAATTGACTAATTAATACCAATTTTAACTGCACCACAGCAAATAACAAGCTTGAATTCTGTCCACCATTAAAGATTTGGCTCTTTCACCAGATCGGGGCCTGTCTTTCTTTAGTTAGAGACGACTGCTTGTTAATGCATGACTGGAACATTTATCAAGTGACTATTTTGAATGCATTAATCCTTGGGATGCAAGTCATGGTTTCACTCTAGTCTCAGTCAACCGATCACTAGACAAAGCATTAAAAAATGTACACCTGCCTAAAGTTTTTTTTTCAATATTTAACCGCACTCTTCCAGCAAATTCATATTTAGCATTAGCTGAGGTGTTAAGATGGTCCTGCACATGTTGTGCTGCTAGTCAGGCCTTGACTAAACACTGTGTGGAGATGTTTATGCAACAGTCGTGCTCTCTAAGCCCTTCCTGCTTGTCTTTATCTTTACGCTCTTCTTACTGCAGTTCACATGACTACCGCCTAAATCTCACCCATGCTGTCCTGCCTACCCAGAATGTTCTTTTGCACTCGATCACATATCTGCGCCATCACACGACGTGGAACTCCCAGCAGGACGTCAGTGCAAAAAGCAGCACTGAGAAACACACAAAGCTCAGGCAAAGCTCAGCACTAACCTGCCACAAACCTATAGCATTTCTTCCACATTTTTTAGTCCACTATGTAATATATTCCCATGCAGGACACTCTGATGACATCAGCTGGCTTGGTATAATTCTCCTGGTGGCTGGAGAGTAGTAGGGACTCAAACTCTGGTCCGTCATGCATAAATCATCAAGTCCATTAACCTTTTTGTCTCTCTGTGAGCCTCATTAAGTCCCTGTGCTTTAACGCGGGGCAACTGAAATCTATCCTGACCGGTGTCAAAAGATCAGCAGAACACAAATCCGGTGGCTTTCTCCCGCTCCACCGGACCATATAAGCTGAGCCGAAAAACTAAACCCTCATGTGCTAGCTCATCAGATATGTCCGAGCTGGGTTTTCTTACTCCCTCTCCCCAGGATAGCTTGTGTGTTCAACCTGTCATCAAAATGTCAACGCTTCTGGGGAAACAAAGTCACTGAACATCCTGTTGTCCACCACCACGTTTGTGGAAAAAAGCAGATCATGGAGACAAGCTGGACTGTCTCTAGCTCCCAGCTTTTCTGTCACAGGGATTATAAACCTTCAGTAATTCCATGAGCAATTACTTCCAAAAATGACTCCCAATCTCTCCAGTGAGGTTTGTTCTAAATGTGTGATTCATGCCTGCTCTTCTGCTGTCACAGACACCTGAAAGTGGTCGTGACTCAGTCAGTGCCATTTACACAACAAGGCACACAGACTGGGCTGCGGGTTTCCTCCCTTTTCACGCTTACTACATCTTTTAAACTTAACTGTTTATCTTCACCACATTCTAACGGGCCTTTATTGCAACTTTAATCTCCAAGCAGACCTGAAAAAATCTTTGTGTATCGGACATTTAAAGGATAAACACAGTCGGGCCACACCTACCACCATCAGCGCTCCTGTAAAGTCTTATAAAGATAATGATGAATAAACACGTCTCCGGACCGCAAAACAACCTTATTTACGTTTCAACAAGAAGTTCAGGTCCTCACAGGAGGACTGCAGCTTTACCTAACAGGTGGTCGGGTGTAAACGTGTGAAGACCCAGTCTTCTTGTCAGGACGAACTTGAACTTACCCTGAAGAAGCCTGAAGGTGCTTAAGAAGACTCCGGTGGTGTTGGAGACGAGTGTCCTTAGTAACGGGGCTAAATATTAAAGCCTGCTGATAACTACAAGACTTTTAAAGTATATCTCCAAACGTATCCATTGTCGCGTAGCTGTAAAGAATACGTTATTTCCGAGCACATCATTCATTTGGACGTTTTCCCCCGTAAGAAAACGGGCTCCATCGTTTACTACGCTAACACTTGAAACCTCCTCCTCATCTTCTCTGCTAGCGGAGATACGATACCCTGGACCTGCCTGTCCATGGGCGCGACCAAAACTATTTGTAGGGGGAAGCGATTAAAGACGTTTGATTACTTTGACAGATTTTCATTTCATAAATTATTTTTTCTTCAATAACATCCGTTCACAGGTACGTCATGTTAAAACGCAAAGGCATATTCTGAAAATTAAAGTGTCCACAGTAAGTCCTCCGCGGAGTTTTGGAGTTAGCGGCCCATGCTATGGGGTGGTCTAGTCCAAATACGCTCCACGTCGGAAAAAACAGCTGTAGCGACACGCCATAGAGAGAGAGAGAGAGAGAGAGAGAGAGAGAGAGAGAGATGTTCTCCGAATTTCAAAATTAACCTTAAACAAGTAAAACGAGATGAATAACATTTTTGTTAGTTGTAATTAAGGTAGTATAAACCAAACTAACTCAGTTTCCTTGTAAAAACTTTACAGTGTATTAGATGTGGATATTAGCATTGGAGCTAATAAAACGTTCTGTTTATTTATTTATCTACTCCTTTACTTACTCTTTATGGAGTAAAGGAAACAAGTAGGAAGCTCAGAAACCTTGATTTTGGAAGTCATGACCTATTTCAGCAGAGGGCGACATTGTATTCATGATTCTGAGGGAGAGAGAGACAGACAGACACACACACACACACACGCACACGCACAGAGAGAGAGAGACAGAGAGAGACACACACACACACACACAGAGAGAGAGAGAGAGAGAGACACACA
>JAQMCW010000020.1:8232154-8253921 GCA_030068335.1 Chrysichthys cranchii
CTCCCTTTACATGTTCTCCCTCACTGTGCTTCCCTCTACATGTTCTCCAACATGTTCTCCCTCACGGTGCTCTCTCTCTACATGTTCTCCAACATGTTCTTCCTCACTGTGCTCTCTCTCTACATGTTCTCCAACATGTTCTCCCTCACTGTGCTCTCCCTCTACATGTTCTCCAACATGTTCTCCCTCACTGTGCTCTCCCTCTACATGTACAAGGTTAACTAATAGAATTTTAAGTGAAAAAGACTATACATTGTTTTGTGAGATTCTCTTTAGATTAGGGCCTCATCCTTAATGGATTATTTGTACATGTTTCCTTTATAGAGATTCCTGTGAAATGAAAGTACTTTACTTCTGTTTAGAAGTCTTATGTAAGAAAGCACTTAGCATGCCCATGCCTTTATCAGAGCTTTGATATTGTGGTGGACTTTTACACACAATCATGATAAGACATGAATAGTGGCGTAGCACAAAATTCTTTGCCCTGTACTCTGAGGGCACATACATGTGAACACAGTAGTTTTAAGAGGATCTCTGGCACTGTAGTGCTCTGTGAAACAGAGGGCCAGGCCTTTCATACTAACAGGCTTTAACTAGATTATGCTGACACAATATTACAGCACATTATATGCCATTAATTTTGGTATAATAATGTTAATAATAATAATTATAATGTCAATAGTGTGATTTTGTTGTTATATGTTTAAGCTCTCCTGTTTACTCAGAGCATGATTACATTGATAACCCACCCTTAAGCTGCTTCTTTTTTCTTTTTCTTTTTTCTTTTGTAATACCTGTAACTGGTTTATTTAGTATGCGGCAAAGATACATGTGGTTGCCATTTGGATGTAATGCAGAAATATTAGGTTCCTATTAGAAAAAGAATGAAAGTTAAAAGAATGAAATAAAGACTTTAAAGTGTAAAAAAAAAACCCCACCTTTTAATCTTTTATATAAAGTTTCTACACCAATTTCTCATTATGTCTAATTTTGGCTTTCTGTCACTACACCTTTTTTTTTGCTACATCCTCCAGCACACACACTCTCTCTCACACACAATAACACTCTCACTCGTACTGCCTATATACAGCATGTTGTTATAATTTGTGTTAAAACAATGTGGACAGGAATATAAAATCCTACAGTGTACATGATGTCATTTCACTGCATTTTGTGCAAAAATACTTAATAAACCAAAGGTCTTTGAATGAAAAGATCAATGACCCTCATGTGACCATGCATTGATCACTGGGTGTACCTTGTCCAACAACAACAGGGATCAGATGAAACGGGTGGTAGCTTGCCTATCAGAAAGCAATGTACAGAACATACGAACTGGAGTACAGGCCAAGAAGAGATACCTATTTTCCTTTTGCTGAGCTGACAGCTTCTTAGCAGGTCAATGATGGGTTACAGTGAACTATTCAAACTCATATGTTACACAGTAGGTTATAGCATATATCAGATAATAACATATCCCAGACAACTGACAAAGAAAAATCAGGCTTTGTACTGACATTTCTTTTTAAATAATTTAATAGTGATTTCAATAACCAAAACAGAGCAGTGGATTTTTTTTTAATGCGTATAATTGTTTTGAGAGTATGAAAGAGGAAAAGTTCATCACTGTCACTGTGGTGGGGAAAAATGAACCAACCTATGCTGTTCTAGTTCAAAACTGATTCAAGATCAAGTAGAATCGCATTCCACTCTAAAAGGAGAAGGAAGGAGTAAGTGGAAAGGTGGTCTTGAGACCAAGAACGGACTCGAATACAACAAGATTATCTTCAACTGCTCAAGGTGTTCCTAATAAACTGGCTGGTGAGTGCATAAACATTTATATACTGGAAATGTATATTATATACAGGATATAAACATACTGCTTTACCCAACCAGAGAGAGAGAGAAAGAGAGAGAGAGAGAGAGAGAGAAAATATCCTAAGACCTGAGTAAACAAATAATAAATGTTCATAAGTAGATAATAAGCAATAATACTGTGAGATTGGTGGAGTATAATAGTTAAAGATATCTGCATTTAAAATAAAAGGTTATATTTTGAAACTATTTTACATATATAGAAATTCAGAAATTAATTTAAGCCAAAGTCCGAATAGGGTTAGGGTTAGCTGCCGTTTGCAATCCATCTGCAATCCAGCGGTTGGCTAACATTAAACTGGTTCATTTTATGAAACTAGTCTCATATGTCCTGCCAGAGAGGTGGATGATCTGAACTTTGGAGCAGAGCTGAGCTGCCTGCTCCTCCAATCTCACCTCCCATTCCAGCTGGGGTATAAAAGACCTGGGATAGCACTCATAAATCAGTCCATCCACAGCACTCAACTGCCGTTGCAAGACAAGAGTTTATTGAACCCATCATGGGGGATACTAAGCTCTTTGTTTTGCTGCTTTTTTATGCCATCATCTTTGCTGGTAGGTATTAGTGGATTATTTTCTACCAGACTAATATATATAGAGTCTTCAATTCAGAGTTTTCAATGAATGAGAGATCATAAACATTTTAAGTGAAAGTGTGCTGTGTAAAAGAGAGAAATATGCATTTGAAAAGAAAGTACCTTTGTTCTTTCTATAATTTATTTTTCTAAAACGCTTCTTAATTCTTGTGTGCAGATGCTCAAGATGATGAAGCAGTATGCCTTTGTAAGTAACCTTGTTACTGCCAATAGAAGATTTATTATTTACACTGTACATTCAAATTAATTAACTTTAGTTTAAAAAAAAAAAAAAAGCATATGAACTGATTGCCTCAAGAAAACTAACTAAAGTGGAATAGGAAATGTATGTTGTACAAACAAATGATAATTTGTTACATACAGTAGCTACCTATTCTACTTTACTTAGTTTTTTAAGGCAATTTTTTTGGATTTTTTTTTTTTTTAAGTAAAGTCAACTAATAGAATTTACAGTGAATAATTTTAACTAATGAGTATATAAATATCAAACATAAATATTAAATATTATTTTTTTATATACCACTGAGATAAATAATGGATTATATATGAATGCTATTATGTAATTATGAAAACAAGGACAAACTCATGCTATTTGCATCGTTTACTTCTGTGGCACAGACGTTCGATCGAACAGGCACAAATAAATGTTGCTTATCTCCCCCTAGTGGCTAAAAGATACAAGAACTTTCACAAGTATGAGTACCTCTATGAAGCGGAGTCTCTGAACACACTGAATGGGGCTATCAATGGGCCCAGAGTCAGCTGCAAGGTACAATAGACCTCAAGGTTCATACCAAACTCGTCCAAAATCTACTCGGGAAGAAATGGCCCCTGACCCTTCTAATGTATTGCAGGTCGAGATTGAGGTTCCAGGCACATGCCACTTTATTGTGCACACCAAGGAGTGCTCACTGAGTGAGGTCATCAATGTGGATGCAGATGGAAACCCAGTCTTTGGACCCACTGCTGGTGCTGAGGCCTTCAAGGCTCAAATGGAGAAGTATGTTGGAATAATTATGTGCAGTGGGGAATCTTTAGTCTTAGTTGTTCACCAGATTTAAAAAAAAAAAATGCACTGCATTTTAAACAACTTATCATGCCCAAGGCAAGGCTTGGTTTCTGCCAAGACATGAGGTCATAAAAACTTTTAAACTCATTCCATTAATTATTATTTATTAAGGTTTATATCCCTGCTTTCTTACTCAGGAACCCATTAAAGGTCATTGTAGAAGGTGATAATGACATCAAACTCTTCCCTGAGGATGATGAGCTAATCAACATCCTGAACATCAAGAGAGGCATCATCTCAGCTCTGGCTGTGCCTGTGCTCCAAGAAGAAAAGAATAAGAATATGGTCAGTTCAGATAAAAATACTAAAAATGGCTTTCTGCTAGAATAAACAAGCTACCCTCACTATAAACCTGCTATAACTTTAACTTTGATCCCAAACCAGCCTACCATCTATGGACTGTGTAAGACTGACTACACTGTGAACACCAGGGAAGATATTGCAACTGATGTGACCCTGAACAGGGACTTATCTAGATGTGACCAGTTCAGGCCAATCAAGGACCACACCAGCCCCCTGGCTATCCTTACAGGCATGGTAAGTTTATTGTGAACTTGCTAAAGGTCATTTTTTTTTTGCAAGTGGCTTTTATGTGAAGTACTCAAACTGTGTGAATAAAATGTCATCATGGCAGTGTGTTAAGGTCAGGTGCTCTGTTTAAACTTTCCTCTTGGTCCCCCTACAGCACTACCCACTTGCTCAGTTCATCAGAAGCAAACAGACTTGCAGCTACAAATTTGACAATATGCAGAAACACATGACCTCTGGTGTTTGCACTGAAGACCATCTCCTTGTGCCCTTTTCTTATAAGTAAGTCATTTAAACCATAGCTTAAGTAAGATTGTTATGAATTGTAATCATTTGAATCCATAGACTCTATTTATTTTGATTAATTATCAACAGGGGGAAGTACGGAGTTACTAGTGTTGGAAAACAGACACTGTCTCTGTTGGGAGTGACTGAGTACAATGAAAGATTGTTCGATCACAGTAAGCCCTATCTGAAAGAGCACTAAGTATTCGTTATGGCAAAACAATGTACTGACTTTAGACTTTCTGATCTTTGTTAGAAGAGGCCAACATGAAGACCCTGCACCTTGATGAGAGTGTTGATATGAGCCCAAGTCAAGATGAAAATGTCATCCTTGCTGTTCTGAGGGAGCTGGCTGGCCTTTCCCATACCACCAATGGACAAAAGCGGGCTCACCTGGCTTACAAGCTTGTAGCTGTGATCCGCAAGATGAATGCCAATACACTGTCTGCTGCTCTGCCAGAGGCACTGGAAATCTCTCCTTTCCTGACGTATCAGGCTTTGTTCCAGTGTGGCACACCAGAGTGCAGCAGTGCCTTGATGCAGATCCTCAGGACCTTCAAAAGTTCCTCTACTGAAATTGATGCTGCAGTCTATGCCATGGGAATGGTGCCCAACCCCTCTCGTGTGCTCGTCAAAGAAATGCTGGAGATGGCCAAGTTTAAGCCAAGCAAACTTATTTACTATGCTACCAGCAATGCTGTTAGGAGGTGGTGTATTAAAACACTGACAAATAATCAATTAAATCACCTTGAACACACCACTGAGTTGTTACCACTCACATATGACTTTTTTCATGATATAATCCCAGGCTCTATAAGGCAGAAGGAAAAGTCACCCCTGAAATCAAGGCAGTGGCAGATTATGTCCTTGAAAATACTGGGGACTGCACAGGTGATCAGGAGCACGTGTATTTGACTTTAAGGGTAAGTTGACTGTATTTCTATTCACACTCTGTGTAGAATCCCTGACATTCCTGTGAAGACATATAATCGTATGTTGTAATACCATGTTGTAAAGGTTATTGGAAACATGGGTGAAGCTATGAGTGCTGCCAGTCCTGCCCTGAAATCAGCTGTGATTGAGTGCATTAACCAACCTGCTGCCTCTACCGAGGTCCAGCAAGCTGCCATCCAGGTCTTCAGACTGACCCCCATCCCCGAAGAGGTATACTGCTCCCATTAGCAGCAAAGCAACACTCATTACAGATTGATTACCACAGATTAATCTAATGCTGCTATATATTTTTTTACAGGGCAGAACAGTGCTAATGCAGGTTCTCCTGGACAAAGCAGCTCCTGTGCAGAAACGTATTGCTGCTTACCTCATCCTGATGAAGGATCCTCAGCCTGCCGAACTTGCACAGCTGGCTGCAGCTCTACCCAGTGAAGAAAACTTGCAGGTCAAAAGCTTTGTAGTCTCTCACCTTACCAACATTCTGAGCTCTACTGCACAAGAGACCAAAGAGTGAGTAAAATACATTAAACAAAACCTTATGTTGTGTGAATGTACAGTACTTTAAGACCACTTATGGTATTAGAGTTATTTTGCATAAGGCATAATTTGTTATTAAATCTAGGAAGTCTGGACTAGCTTCCAGATATAACTTATTTTTTCCATTGTTTTTCTCAGACTGAGGCAGAAACTTCTTGACACCATACAGAGCAATGAAATTGGAAATCTCATGGATGCCACTAAGTATTCTCGTAACTACAAGATTGGATCTCTGGAGGGAAACATGATCTTTGACAAAGAAAACAACCTGCCTAGAGAAGTCATGCTTGAAATGACCCTGAATGCTTTTGGATATGACATTGACATGGTTGAGGTACACAATAAAAATAAAAGGCAGTAGTTCAATCCCTGGCTCCTTCATATGTAACTTCTTAATTTTTACTATCTGTTCTTCTCACTTTCAGGTTGGTATGGAGGGTAGGGGCCTTGAGCCAACTGTTGAGGCTTTGTTTGGTCCTAATGGATTCTTTCCTGACACTGTCATGAAGACTATTTACTATGCTGCTGATAAGATGCCCTCCCAAGTTAATGAGATCCTCAAGACCATTATCCCAGCCTTGAAAGACAGAAAAATGAAACAGGTATTTCAGACATAATTAACAGGTGTTGTTGTTTAGTGATCTGGATAGTAAGTGCTCTAGAACAAGACTGAATCCTTCTAGTGCTCCTAGACCTCCTCCTCCATTTCCTTCTTACACTTTATATCTCCTGATGTGTTGAAGACTTTTTCATGATTAACATATAATATTTTTTAGGTGCCAAAAGATATCCTCAGAGATATCAGTAAAAATGTTGATAAGCTACTCAAGAACCTGAAGGCCCAAGATAGCCCTGAAGCTATGCTCTACCTGAGGCTGCTAGGTGCTGAGCTTGGGTATCTTAAAACCAAAGATATGGAAGAAATGGCCTACTCTGTGACAAAGGTGGCTGAAAACCTCCTGAGGATGTTCCCTGCTGATGTAAGTACTGTTCTTCAGAACCTGAGTTCATAAACGGGTAAGGTAACTAGAGTACATAAATAACATTTCATGTGCAATATGGTTAAATGCAATTATCTCTTCAGCCAAGATGTAAGGTAATAGTTTAAAAACAGCAAATCCAGCAACTCAGTTACTAAATTACTATAAAGTACAAACAGAATTGCTATGTAACTTATATCCTATACATAGATATCTAATTCAATTTATTTACCCAACCTATTTATGCTGCAACACAAGGTGTGAAGTAAGGTGTATTCTGTTGTAGAGTAGTCTAGTCTGTAAAAGGTTTTATGTGACAAAAAGTCCAACTAGCTATGGGAAAGACAACAACGGCAGACCAAATATAAACAATTACAGAAGACTGTATCTATTGGATATTAAAAATGTATCCAATGAATATTATCAATATGCAACTTGATTGAGGAAGCAAATTTTGTTTATGGACAAATGCATAATAGAATTCATGGTTAAAAAACAGTAACCTTTATTAAACTTTTCCTTGTGATCTAGTTTGTCAAGAGCCTGTTCTCAAGGACTGACAATGAGCTTTTCCTTCATTACATCTTCATGGACAATGAGTTCTACCTGCCTACTGGTCCTGGTCTCCCTCTGAGGGTGGCTTTGTCTGGTACCTTTACACCTGGTGTTATAGGAGGACTCAGAATTAGTCCAGATATGGTATGTATTGCTTTTTGAAAAAAGCATCTTTAGAGGCTTATGATTAATGCTCTAGCAGGGATTCAACTATTTATTTGTACTATTCCTTTGTTGTAATCCACAGAGTGAGGTTGCTTTTATGCCATCTGCTGGTGTTGAGTTTGTGACTGAAATTGGTGCTCACTTGCCAGACTACGTTCAGTCTGGCCTGGAGATGCACACCAACATCTACCATGAGAGTGGCATGAGAGCAAAGGTTGCCATGACCCGCAATCAAATCAAGCTGACCATCCCTGCTCCTGAAAGCCCAATTAAGGTTCTCAGTGTGAGGTAAAATATTCCTTCATAATATTTAGATCTCCCCCTGGATTTCTTTGAAGCTATTTTGTGATGTTGTCCAGTTAAGCTGTATACAAAGAAATGTAATGGAACATAGAAATGAATTACAAGCATAAAACAAAACGAATAATGGTGTAATTACAGTATTATAAATACATATAATATTTTATTATATTATATTTACAGTATGATGTTTTGTTTTGTAATCTGTATAGCAACTCCTTGGTGTCTGTCGCTGGTGATAAAACTAAAGCCATTCCTGCTATGATGGACCAGGTCGATGTGAATAAATGCACACCGTGCTTCCCTGGCGTGAAACACTGCAGTACTTTACAGTACACAGATGCTATGTTCAAGGATGCCGGCCCATACTTCCCTCTTTCTGGTGATAGCAAGTAAGCATCTCTCTCTCTCTCTCTCTCTCTCTCTCTCTCTCTCTCTCTCTCTCTCTCTCTCTGTGTGTCTCTCTCTCCATGTGTATGTGTTAATTCTAAACTAGTTCTGCCTTTATTTAGGTTTGCTATTGAGCTACACCCCACAGCGGATGTTTCTGAGTACACAGCCACTATTAAATATGCAAAGGAGGAGAACACTGACAAAGTCATACTTAATGTAAAAGCTGAAGGTATGGTACAATAAAAATTTTAAAGATGCAGCACATGCAGAAATCTGCCTGAGTATAAGATAGGTTTTTAAATCTAAGAACAAATATCTGCCTCCACTATCTCCAGGAACAACTTTTGAGGCCACATCCAAGGTCATGTTCAATAGAAAGGAATATACTGTTTCTGCTGAAGTCCAAATCCCTGACTATGACATTGAAGCTGGGATTAGAATTGGTGCTGCTGACCCAAGCACTAAAGGCCAAGGTACACATTCCATCCAGATTGACCTCATCAACAAGAACATCCCTCAGGCATCTCTGGTTGGCCTGGCAATGTATGTATTTATACAACTGTATATATGCATGCAACATACAATCTATCATACTTAAAAACACATTTCTAGTGTGGAACGTTCACATCATCTCAAACTAATATCTTCTCTTCCAGGATAAATGCTAAGAATGATGCACTGCTGCAGGTTCAGTTGCTCGTCCCATCTCTTGAGGCTGATGCAAAAGTGACTGCCAGTCTAAAGCATGAAGAGGGACTAACATTGCAGCTTGGAAGTGATGTCAAATTTCTTGACACATCCTCAGTGCAGAAAGTCACCCTAAAATATGGTATATTTCTACAAAAATGTTATTATTATTATTATTATCATTATTATTATTATTATTATTATTATTATTATTATTATTATTATTATTATTATTATTATAAAGCAATGCTCTGCTGATATATTAACAAAAATATATTGTTATTTTTTTAGATCATGAGACTGTCGAAGCTCAGGTTAAATCAGATGTCAGGTGTAAAACCCAGAACATTGTCTCTAAACTTGACACCATCAGGGCAGACATTAGAGGCCTCTTGGATCAGAGTATTGGACAGACTGAAAAAAAGTTCTCTGATGTTTTAATCTCATCAATTGAGGTAAGATAAAAAATAAAATAAAAAAACTTCTCTTTAATGAAAATAGAGTGGTGAAAGGATACTATTTTGTGAGGTTTGTGTGGTACTACTTGATCATTAGTAACATATTTACAAGAAAATGATTGGGCTAAAACAGTTCAGTTGTGCTGGCAAAGTTAAATTCTCCTACAGAACAAGCAATCCTGTGTAAAGCAAGCTTAAACACCAAACTTTTATTATTAATTGGAAGAAAGGGAGCAGGGCATTTAATCACTAGAACCCTGGATTACAGTCATAGTGATTGTCATATAAATAATAAAGCTTAAAAATTCCTTATGTTCCAATTTCTATTTGTATTTCTATTCTTAAAAATAAAATATGACATGAGAGGACAGTTGTGCTTAAACCAAAGAAGTCCCTGAAAAGTAGGTGGAACCTAGTGAATTTGAACTAAGTGTGTTCGTAAAGTGTTAATTATGTTTTAAGAGGATGTAAAGTTTATGCAACTTAAATTCAAGCAAAATAAATTTAGAAATTCAGAAAACAAATTATGTGTAAAATATAAATAGTGCAACTCAACCTTTTTCTGTTCCTTTTCAGGCCACAAATTCCTATATTGCAGCTTCCAAGATCCCATATGTGGAAAACCTAAGGTTTCCTTCACTCCCTGAGTTTGAGGTGCCTGAGACGCTGTTTTTAAATGCGTGAGTGAACCCCATATATTTGTTTACAATAGCTTGAGTGAATAAAAGCACTGCAGTGCAAAAAATAAAAGCGATTAGCTGCTAAACTTTGTGAGGCTATATTGTAATAATAACATGTCTATTCGTTCAACAGTGAGGCGGGTGTAAAGTACCTCTCTGGAAAGCATTACTACACTATCACCCTTCCACTGCCTCATGGTGGCAAATCATCCAAGGATCTGAACTTTCCTCCTGTTCTCACCACACCAAATCTGGCTCTGCCTCACCTTGGTCTAAATATTGCCTCTATTAAAGTTCCAGTACCTGAGGTATTTATTCCCAAAACCTTGACTTTGTCTCTACCCACCTCTGCAAAGGTGGAAGTGGCCAGTAAGCTAAGCAGCAACCTCTATGATCTGGAGGCAACTGTCTCTGCTGGCAGAGATTCTGATGAACATCAAAGCTATTCTGCTAGATTTGGGGTAACTGGAACTAGCCCTGTAGATCTCCTCTCCCTTAGAATTGAAGGTAAGTCCTACTTTATAACTGTTCTCTTCTAGATAGCACTATGGGTATGTGTCATATAATGAGTTAAACATAATGAGTTTATAACAAGTGGTCTAGAAAAAAAGCTAATAACCTAACTAATTAAACCATTTGGCTTCGGCACAGGATCAACCTTGATTTCTGGAACCATGACTGATACTGTGAAAGCAGAGATGAACACTTCTGTCAGTCACAAGCTCATTGATGCGAGAATCCGCATTGCTGAAGAAATCCAACTGAGGGAGAAAATCAGTCTAAAATCCAACAGCAAACTTGAAGTCACCAGTCCCTACAATGTGAAGCTTTCTCTGGGACATACAGGTGAAGTGGGAATCAATACAGAAAAGATCTCTGGAGATAGCACCTTAAAAGGATCCTTTGTGACTGGTCCGATTGACGGGGATGTCACCCTCACACAGTCACTTGCGCTCTTCCCATTTAAGCCAGAGGCAAGAATTGATTCAACATTGGAAGTTAATTCAGCCCCTTTCCAAGCTCAGAACAAAGTTGTGGCAAGCTTTATTAATGGAGAGCTTTCAGTTGTATCCAGATCAGCTGCATTTGAAGATATGCTGACACACAATGCTGAAGTTACTCTCACAAGATCAAAGTATACTCTTAAATCAGACACCAAGGCTCTGGGACTAAATATACATAATATTGCTGAAGCAAACCTTGGTGCCGAAGACATCAGCATCAAGATTGAAACAACAACCAGTCATTCTGAAGACCATATTAACTTCCTAACTGTTGCAAATCTCAATAGTAATGGTCTGGTTGTAAACAGTAATGCTTCTATGAAGCTAGCTGAACACACAGCTACTCATGAAGCCAGCGTGTCTCTGGACAAAAATGGTCTGGTTACCAGTGGCACCACCTCAGTGAACAGCCTGCTTACTCTTACAAATACCTTCAATGGTATCCTTCACTTGTCTAAATTTTCACTATCATCTGAGACAAAAGGAAAATTTAAAGACGTTGCTATTGATAATACCAACTCCATATCGGCCACAATTCTTTCCATAGATTTAGTTTCTAAGTCTCGAGTTGACTTTGCCCAGGATATATGGTACATATATGATATCTCGGTTCAGGCGGAACCCTACACTGCAACTGCTGGTGTGACAAATCATTTGAAGCTTTCCTCTGAAACAGAGCTGAAAAACACCTGTGAAATCAAGCTTGCAGATTTGTCTGGAAATGCTAAGTGCAGTACTACTGGAAAACTCATTGGCGCTCACGTGAGCCATGACACTGAATTGGAAATTGTTGGACTTGGTGTAAGAATCAACCATGATGCACGCTTCAATTCCCAACTTATTCAGTTCTCCACTACCCTTCGAGCCACTGCTGCGCCATTCACCTTTAATTTGCATGCCCTTGCCAATGGTGATGGGGAGTTGTATCTGTATGGAAAGCACAGTGCCCAGGTGTACACTAAAGTCCTTCTGAAAGCAGAGCCACTTGCTCTTGCCCATTCCCATGAATGTAGGTTCTCAACTACACATGAGTTGAACAATAATGTCATTTTTGAAGCCAACTTTAATAATAAAGTTGACAGCCAACTGTCACCTTCTGAACAATCAGCAACAGTAACAGTAAGGTCTAAAGTAAGCAACAATGAATTCAACCAAGAACTCAGAGCTTATAACAACCATGAGAGGATTGGCCTGGAAGTGTCCGGAGGAGTCACATTTAGGAAAGGCCAAGATTTCTCTGTTTCAGCTTTAATCCAGTACGATAAGAACACAGAGAATCATGTTATAAACCTGCCACTTCTGGAAAGTGTGCCCGCAGTCCTGGAGAAGCTCAAAATCACAGCTGTGTCTCTTGTTGAAGCATTGCAGGATTACATAAAAAGAGAGGAATTTATTGTCAAGATTCAGGCCCTTAAAAAATTCATTACTGATACTGTAACTGAGTTTAATCTTGAAGGAAAAGTTGAACAGCTTAAAAAGAGCCTGAGTACATTTGCTCAGAACTGTCCAATCACTACAGAGGAGCTGAACGCTGCTGTGAATAAACTCAGGACTGTCACATTGAAGGCTATGGCTGAGTTAAGTTCTCGTGCCAGTGAAGTACAAGAATTGATTTTGAGTGGCGCCTTGGCTGACAAAGTTATGCAGAAGGTAACTTCACTCAGTGAAGAATATGATATCAGGGCTACGCTCCTTGCTGTCATTGAAGCCATAGAAAATGTGATTAACCAGATTGATATGACTAAACTGGAAGACAGCAGCATTCCCGTATTCTATGATGTTGAAAAACTGAATGCCATTAAATTGCATCTACAGCAGTATTTGACCAACCTGAAGGACATGGTCACAGATTTTGATAAAGCTCAGTTTGTTGAGCAAATGCAAAACATCATTAAAACAACTGAGATGTATGCAGAGCATCTTCTTGCCAAATTTTCCAGAGAAGATATCAGCAAGATTGCTGATAAACTAAAGCAGCTACTCACTGAACTGGATGTCGCTGGTAGGTGTAAAGTTATCTACAACAGCTTTAGAGAGGTTCTTATAAAGTATAAGCTTGACAAGTGGGCTGAAGAATTTTTGGATAAGCTTCTGGAGCTCATCAAACAGTTCAAAATTGACGAAACAATACAAGTCCTTGGCAACACTCTGAAATCAATTCAGATTCCTTTCCCACACACGCTGGAAGATGCCCTCACCTACCTGAAGACAACTGACATAAAGAAGATTGTTGATGATTTGAACAAATTCATTGAGGCTTATGTTAAATCTCTGAAGTCGTTTGATTACAATACATTTGTAGATAAAACGAATGAAAAACTTAGTGAGTATACAGCGGAGCTTAACAACATTATTGTGTCACTGGAGCTTCCTCAGAAACTTGAGGCAACTACAGAATTCATTAATTACGCCTTGTCATCGATGTCTGCTTTCTGGGAACAGCTAAGATCAGCCAAAGTCTCAGATGTCATAAAAACAGTGAAAAATCTCATTGACACTCTTGTCCTTAATGACATTAAGACAATTGCTGAAAAGTTCAAGCAGGATATTATTGATATGGATATCAGAGGAGAACTGCTCCAGGCTTTGAAGCATGTGAGTGATATCTATAACAAGTTTTTGGCTGTACTCACTAGTGCATTTAAGGACTATATTGAGGTGGCCACAAAAGTCCTTGGCGATCACGAAATTATTTCTGAGCTGAAGCAAGTCATTGACAATTTTATCAAAGCCCTGAAGACATCTGAAATTGAGATACCTGCTTTCACTGTCCCACTGACTGACCTAGTTCTTCCTTCCAGGAAATTCAGGTTACAGCATCTTCAAGATGACTTCCCTGTACAGTTTGACCTTCCACAATTTACCATTCTGGGATCCTACACTGTCCCAGCAATCACCATCACTTATGAGGATATCAAGGAAATTCTAATTGATCTTGCTGAAATGATTATCAACTTTAATGAACTACTTGATAATTTGTACAGTGGAAAACTCACAGTAAACTTGCCTGAGCTGTCCACCTTCACACTGCCAGTGGTTACTTTACCACATATTTCCTTGCCTGCCATCCCTAAATTAAATACTAAGCACATTCTTGATATCCCTCTTCAGATTCCTGAGATCAAGCTGCCAAAAATCCCCAATACACTGGTTTTGCCTGCAATTGGAAAGCTCCAGGGCAGGGTCATGGTCAACAGTCCCATTTATGCTTTAATCACTTCTGTTGAAGTTCGAAATTCCACTGACAGTGAACAACTGCACCAGTTTACAGCACGTATTAATTCTGTAGGGAAATCTCCAAGCTTTAAGATTCTAAACTATAATCTAGATACCACTGTGAGCATTGGCTTACCAAAAATGAGCCGTGTGATTATTTCTGACACTCTAAAGTTTATACATAGTGCACTTACTGTTGACCATCAAGCCTCAGTAACATTATATGGCCTTTCTGCACAAGCCCATGCCCAAACTACTATGAAGGTGATTACCACACCCTACACAGCAGACATCACGAACAGTGCATTCATTGCAGTGGAAGGTGGAATGTCAGCATCTTTTGATACAACCTACAAGCACAATGTGAATATTGCTTTCCTATCACTGACCAGTAAGGCTGCTCTGAACCAGTCATCAGTTATTATCCAGAAGGACACCACCATCCAACTCAATGTTGGAAATACAGGCATGGGCACATTTGCTCTTTCTACCTACTCTGATAAGGGCACCTACAAGAGTGGCCTGCTCTGCACCATTGCACCAACAAGTCTTAAATTGACCTTTACCGGAGACACAGACAGTGCCATCTTAAAGTCCAAGGAGACACTGAATGTTGAGGCAGTTAAACTTGGCCATATGAACTTCAACGGCAGAATAGAGACTCAATCTCTGTTAACCAAAAACAGTGTAATAGTGGCATCTGGAAGTGTTGATCTTAGTCGACTGAAGGTAGAACTGGAAGCTTCACATGACACAGAGCTTATAAGATCTGTAAGCGGTACTCTATCCAATGCTGTTAAAATCAAGGTCCGTCCTGTTGAAATCATTGTTGAGATCCAGAACAGGGCCAATAGCAAAGTGAATCTCCAAAAGTCCCTTTCCACCAAATTTGATCTCCAGAATAATTATGCTTTAATTCTCAACTCCGAGAAGCAGCATATTAACACTGCAGCACATGTTCACTTTAGCCAGAACAAATACAGCTATAATTTTACAATTGACAACAACAAAGTTGAGGCAGGAATTTATGCTGCTGTAAATGGAGAGACTGACCTGGCGTTCCTAACTAACCCTATTAGCATTCCAGAAATTGTTATTCCAGTCATTGATTTAACAATCCCAGCCATCAGTGATGTCAATTTGTATGAGAATAGTGGCCTTAAGTACCTTTATACAACCAAGCCAACCATTGATGTAAACGCCAAAATTGTCTACCAAAAGAGCAGGTTTGCACCAATCATCGATCTTGGTTTCATTAGTGTTCCTGCTATAGGCAACTTAATCTCTGAGATGTCCTTCAAGTCTTCTATTTTCAACCTAATTACCAATGCTGGAATATATAGAGATAATGACCTTGTCATCCGCATTGCTGCTACTTCTACCTCAGTGTTTGAAAAACTAAAGGCCAGACTGGAGGGTACAAGCAGCCTCACCTTGAAGAGAGGACTGAAACTGGCTAGTGCTTTATCTCTGAAGAATGCTTACATTGAAGGATCCCATAACAGCACTTTGACAGTGAGCACAGAAAATTTGGAAGCTGCAGTAGCTGTGAGCACAGTTGCAAACATGAATCTGCCTATCCTTAGCATTGACGTTAACCACAAGCTGCTTGCAGACAACAAGCCCCATCTAAATGCAGCATCAACACTAATAATGAAACACAAATTTGATCTTCCCATTATTAAAGCTGTTGGTAGTGGTGAAGCCGAACACATTTTGAAGGTAGATTCAGCTCTTTCCCACATTTCTATTGAGTCCACCACAAAGGGTATGATTGATGGAGTTTTCCTGGAAACTGGCATCGTGAAGGGAGCTCTGGATAATGAGGCAACCATGCACACGACTCGTGAAGTATTGCGTTCCAAACTGAAGACCACTGGTAATATAAATGTTAATCGTGGCAATCTCAAAGTAGTATTTGATGTCAATGAAATCTTTGATATGGAGTCATCACTTAGCCATGTGTACACAGTCATGAATATTGTTTCCAATAATGAAGTCAACATCGCCACTTTCAACACAAAGGGTAAGCATGCTGCCAAAGCCACTGTTGATTTGGCTCCAATCAGCTCCCTGGTTGCGGATGTAGAGTTTGACCTGTCTCAGCCAACCACGCTTGGCGATTTCACCCTCTACGAGAAGACAGTTGTTGACTTGACGTTCTTCAAGCAGAAGATTTCCTATAGCACAAAAATGGTCTCTCCAGTATATACCACAAATATTGTGGTTGAGATGGAAGGTGATGCCCCAATCTTCAAATTTGTTTTCAAGTCCTCATCCAAATCTCCAGTTGTACTCCTGGAATATGATCTAGACAGTACGTATTCACCATCCTTAAATGATAAAAAATAATTTTTGTTGCTGCATGCTAGAATTCTCTTACTTTCAGTACTCAATATCAAGTTATTTCCACAAAAGTTTAATTTTCTAAGATTTTAGGGAGCATTTTTTAACCTTACTTTTTGAGAAAAGGAATCAAAAGTATTCAAAAAAAGCAATATAGTTGAAGCAAATTTTAGTAATAAATCTGTAATTTGTTCTTTGATCTGCAATAGGTTATTTCAGGACTGTTGTGGAAAATGAAGTCCTGAATGCGAGAGCTAAGGCTTTCTTTGAACATAATGATTTCACCATAGACATCAACAGTATTTTTACACCAAGGTAAAATAATGTTTAATTGTCTTATCTCTTTGTACACTCTATGTGACCCATCACATCAAGTCAGGTTTTTAGTCACATTTTGGGTGATTTGAGTTGCATATTTTTAGATCCCTGGATCAATAAGCTCCATTTTGCTAATGAGATTATTACTGTATCATGGATAAATGTCAACATAGCAACAGCATGTTTGTTTACAAGGAAGCCTTGGAAAACTGTCAGAATCTTATTTTAAGAATATTTGTATGAAAATTCCATAAAGCCAGCAGTGCAGTTTTTAGTGGAAAAATGCATGGGTTTTCTGTCGAAAACTGGCATAACCAGTTTGAATAATGTTCATTACAGTGCTTTTAAACAATGTTTAGGATTAAAAGGTCTCAATGTTGAAGGATCAGGAAAATAAAGTACAGTATTTATCAACTGATCTTGGCCAAAATTGAAGATTTCAGAACAATTTCACCTGTCGCACCTTATTGGCCATAATGCAAAATTAAGCTGTGTGGACTAATGCCTGACTTGATATGATGGATCACATATAAGTAACATTTTCTGTTGGTTTCCTGGACACAGATTAACCCTAGTGTGGGATTAAACTGACTTTTGTATAAAAAGTTTTAAGTTCAGCAAACATTTAAAATTCAGTTTAATCCAGGTTTAGGCTTAATCTGCATCCAAGAAACCATCCCTTTAATAATTATTCCTTGTATTATCTTAAATTTTATTTATTTCAGTGGCCCCAGCCATACCCTGAATGTTGACATCACCAGCCCAACTTTTACTGATGCGATCCTTCGTTATGCTGCTCAGAGAGACGGATTGACTACCTCAATTTCCTCACCATCAGTCGGTTTACTTGGTTTTCAGCTACAGCGCAAGATTCCATCGCAGTTGACTTCACGCCTCTATGGCCAATATGCGGTTAGTAACTTTTTAAGCCTCTTTGCTTGATAATGCATTTTTATTTTCTTTTTATTAATTGTTGATTTCTTTTACAGTCTTCACCTGAAAATGACATTGACATCCTGAACATAAATGTTGCTGCAAATGGAGATGAAAAAATACATTTCCAGGCTGATTGCAACCTGGACGCACCCAGAGTGATGATTCTGGGCCTGAAAAAGAGATTGCCTCTTATAACCTCTGCAATTACAAATTTTGCAGAAAAACATGGTATTCTCGGCGTAATCAACGGACTGAAGACGGCTCTTCTCAATGCCCTAACTGAAGCTTACACTATTTCACAGAATCATGCTCCTGATCTTAATCAGCTTTCAATTTTATTCAGAAATGTTGTTGTTCAGCACCAGAAGGCCATTCAGCAACTACTTAACGCTGCTGTCACCTTCCTGAGGGAGACCCAGATTAAGCTCCCTGGCGTTAAGGAAGCTACACTGCCTGAGATCTGCCAGCAAATCAAAAGCAATATTGCTGTAGTGTTTGAAGAAGTTTTTAATGCAATCACTGACAACCTGAAAGCTCACTTCTCACCTGCTATTAAGACCATCAGGATTGTCCTGCCCAATGGTGGCATCTTAACTGGTGAAGAAATCCTTGGTGATATCGAAAGTGTCATGACTTACACTGTGAATATGGTAAAGCAGCTGGAAAGCCTTGATGTGATTCTTGAGAAGCTGGGTCAAGCCCTCCAAGATTGTGTTGAGAAAATGCAACAATTCATTGACATGATACAATCTGATTTCCTTGAAAAAGTTGCTGCAAAAGTCAACACATACATTTATAACAATAGATTAGTCAACAGTATGATTGAGGGTATTAATACTTTGCTGAACGCTGATAGCTGGAAGGTCTTTGCTGATAAGTGCATGAAGTTGATCCTATCCATGGTGAAGGAGATCAAAAATACTGTCTATTTAGTTTTTCCATCAGATCCAAAGTACCTCATTCATACTGACAATGGAATGCTAAAAATGGACTTTTATTTTCCCTTCTATTATTAAGCAGTCACTTTAAAATAATAACTCATGAAACATATGAAACACTACCAACTGTGGTTGAGACTAAACAAAATTAAGCATCATTACAACATGCATTTAAAGCAGTCAGAACTCTCTTGCACACATTATTAACATCCTTTTGTGTTATTCTTTTTGTGCAAACAAGAAATTATATAAAATAAACCAAGAGCAATAAAATTATTATCCATGTGTTCTTCTTCGTTACATTTTAATTTATTACTGTTACTACAATATGCACAAAATACAAGCTGTAAAATAAAATAAAAGATACAATTATGGAACTTATACTGTAAATAAGAATGCTTGGTTAAGACCTCTAGGAACAAAACATGAAGGCCCACAGTTATGATGCACTGACATGACCTGACCTCATTGTCTCAACATAGAGCTTAATATGCTACCATCATATGAAATTTCCACCATGTATAATCTATATATTATAGAACCTGTAGTGAAATCCTATATAGTATGTGATTTAGTGTACAGAAATAACCATAATGATACACCAGAACACATGAATTGCAAGAACTTTACCACAAAGACAAATGTATGTCAATTAAAAAAAATATATATATATATTTATGATTCATAATTCATAATTATTTTTCACAGGCAACTGAAAGTACTGTGGCTGTGAATATTGAATATTAATATCAAACCTATTAATACAAATAAATATTTTTATATTATAATCTACATTGATGTGACACATGAAGCGCCAATTAATTTATTTATTTACGTTATCTATTTACTTTAACATAATGTTCTCAGCTGATGCTAATGTTCATTACTGACATTGTCAGTTGTTTGTTTTTGTTGAATATACTGGGGGGAGGTAGTGCTGGTCTTGTTTAAAATTTTCTGTCATTATAAAAACTTAACATATTTCAAAAAAATGTATCTAAAACAACTTTTTGTATTGACTTTTTGTCCAGCAATAGCTACAAGTTTTTTTTTTATTATTATTCCAGTACTGCGCACTGCAGCGGTAATGGTAACAAAGAAAGCATCAGAACAAAATTTTATGTGTTTGAATTTGTGCTGGATTTTTACAAATGAATAACCATGAGGTTATGAAAGTAGTGATATTTAAGCTTAATTGTTGAACACTGTTGTCATTGAACAAATTTAACAGAATTTAAAATGCTTCACTTGACATGATTCATAACTACAAAAACATAATAGCTGACGTCTAATGTTTTTAAAGCAATTGTCATTAAAATTAAACTGCTAATGTAATTTTTGTATTGACCTATACTGAGTTTTATCCTGTCAGGAATCACTAATTTTACTGCTGTTAAAAGTTATTTTTTATTGCTAATCAAATAACTGTTTCACAGTGCCTGGCTATGTTATTTTATTTATTTACATGTAGTACCCTCTAGCTTTAAGTTGATCAGTACATTGTAGAATACGTTTATTATTAAGAAACTTGTATCCAAAACATGTCTTCATCTACAGCCTACTATGTTGCTTATTTAAAATGGCGGCGCTGCTGACGCACACAGTCACTAAGCGGAAAGGCGAGAGGAGGAAACGCACATTTGGAAACCGGAAGTTGCCGCAACTAGGCTATTTGGTCTTTTTTTTTTTTTTTTTTTAAATAGCCACTTTATTTCGCATTTAACTCACATATTGTTAAAATATTATCGCACTATGTTTTAAGCGCACCTAAAATGTTTGAGGCATAAAAAAGTACCTAAAAATGTGTTTTTAAAAACTGCATGGCTGCTACGTCATCGTCACGTGACCCGATTTGAAATCTGGCCGGGTGGAGACGGATTTGAATTCTGTGCACTTGGTAGCGTTTTTGTTTGTGAACGGATTGCAGTCATATTTAAAGTTATCTGACGTGTTTTACGGATGTTGCTGTTCCTTGTACGAATTCCTCTGATTAATTTACGTATTTAGCTAAAATTCCCAAAGGGTTGGTATCAAAGGTGAGAGTACACGACAGAGTTTAAACGAAAAGAAACACGGACGATGGAAAAGTGGGAGTCCACTCCACAACAAACCAGCGCGTGAGTACATGCTCTAATGCCACACAGGGCGGTTAATTACCCCTGGAGCACCTCTGGGGTCATACTTGACCCTAACTTTTATTTCACCCGTCAGAGGGAGCTGCATTGTGTCTTTGTAGATCTAGAGAAAGCCTCTGACAGGGTGCTGAGAGGACCTGTGGTACTGTATGAGGAATTCCTGGGTGTCACTGATGAGACATGACTATGAGGTCTGTAAGACAGGGGTGAGGGTGTGCTGTAGGTGTGACAGAGGAGTTCAAGGTGGAGGTGGGACTGCATCAAGGATCAGCCTTGAGTCCCTTCTTGTTCGCTATGGTGGTGGACGGGCTGACAGATGAGGTTAGACAGGAATCTCCATGGAGTATGATGTTTGCAGATGACATTGTGATGTGTAGTGTGACTGTGAGCAGGGAGCAGGTGGAGGTATGCTCTGGAAAGGAGAGAGATGAAGGTTGGTTGCAGCAAGACAGAGTACATGTGTGTGAATGATAGGGACCCAAGTGTAACAGTGAGTTTACAGGGAGGAGCGCTAAAGAAGGTGGAGGATTATTTATTGAGTACTTGGGCAAGGTCAACAATCCAGAGCAATGGAGAGTGTGGAGAAGAAGTGAAAAAGCGTGTGCACGCAGGTTGGAACAGGTGGAGGAAAGTCTCAGGGGTTTTGTGTGATAAGAGTATCAGCAAGAATGAAAGGAAAGGTATACAAGATGGTGGTGAGACCAGCAATGTTGTATGGCCTAGAGACAGTGGCGCTGAGGACAAGTCAAGAGAAAGAGCTCGAGGTGGCAGAGATGAAAATGCTGAGGTTCTCTTTGGGAGGGACGAGAATG
>JAQMCW010000020.1:8285710-8296723 GCA_030068335.1 Chrysichthys cranchii
TATCTATCTATCTATCTATCTATCTATCTATCTATCTATCTATCTATCTATCTATCTATTTATTTATTTATTTTTAACCAAATTTTAAAGTTAAATTCAGTTAATTCCATTGAATTCCATTCTGAATCAATATATGGTTCTTGTTAACAGCATTAGTCTGAGCATGGTTCTTCAAAGTGGCATAATGTTAAAACATATGAAATAGTGGTTCAGTGCATGCATAAGTCAATAAGGAGCAGGGCCTGGATATTTAGTCCAGAGCTTTTCAGAAGGCCCATTGTGGATTTTAAGAGTTAATTTGTGCAATTCAATAAATGTTTCAACTCTCGGTGAGGGGGAGGGTTTGACTAAGGGAAAAGCAATGGTTTGGAGCATGTCATGTTCTATACTATCCTATTTTTATGGTGATATTTTAGTAATTTAATTTTAACTTAATTAAGTTAGCAATTTAAAAATGTGATTCATTGCAGCATATTTTAAATACATTAACTGCAGAGACAAGGATGAGCTGTTTACACAATTACAAGTTTGCCATCTTGCAATCATAAAAGCACATACTAAACTGTAAAAACACTATTATTACATGCATGCATGTTCATGCATATAACACATTCAATCTTTAGTGATTTAACAACACACAAACTCACCATCCTCTCTGCATCGCTTGTACATATAGTGTCTACTGGAAATTTTTGTGTATGACATTGTCATTCCTGCCAGAGAAACAATAGAGTATACTAGAGAGCATAAGAAGCATAGGCTGACATTTATCCATCAGTTCTATTTTTGGGGTGATGTTAAGTAGGGATGGGGCAAGACAGTCTGTTCCATGACAGTTGCAAGAGGTGTCAGTGGAATCTATCTGAGGAACCTTTGATAATGAAAGTGGCTTTCTGACATGTCAACATAAATAGTACCCAAATCTCTGACTCAAGCTGTACTAAAATCCTAAATTGATCTCTTTATTAGGTCATTGCTGTTGTCATCTAAATGCTTTAGATGACAAACCATCTAAAGGCTTTAAGGACAATTATTAAAGTGATTAAAAATTAAAGTGCAAAAATTTAGATCTACCCCTGGAGCTGACACAAGTGGTAGACCAGATGAAACTATGGAAGAGGTGAGAGTTGTCCTAATAAGGCCAGTATCACCTAAAGGTCGTTTTCTTGCCCTCCCACAACACTTAATCTCTTGATAAACATGCCCTTTGCTTTTTAGCCTCTCATTCTTTCCCATGATGACTACAAACATATCCATATTTAGAACTTGGTCATCATTTATAAAGAGAGTGCGGAACTGGGGTACTACAGTTCCTGATCCAACCAAAGCTTTGAACACTGTCTACCAATTCCCACAGAATCCGTGGAATTCAAGAGATCACAATGGCTGACGCTGTCATGGCAGAATTTGGTAAGGCAGCTCCTTTCCTGAGGAAGTCAGAGAAAGAACGACTTGAAGCTCAGACTAGGCCTTTTGACATCAAAACCGAATGCTTTGTAGTGGATGAAAAAGTGGAATACGTCAAAGGACAAATAATCAGCAAGGAAGGGGGGAAGGCAACTGTGAAGACAGAGGATGGAAGGACGGTAACTGTTAAAGAGACAGATGTTCATCCCCAGAACCCACCTAAATTCGATAAAATCGAAGACATGGCAATGTTCACTTTCCTACACGAGCCTGCAGTGCTGTTTAACCTCAAAGAGCGCTATGCAGCATGGATGATTTATACCTACTCAGGACTGTTTTGTGTAACAGTCAACCCTTATAAATGGTTGCCAGTGTATGATGCAGAAGTAGTTGCTGCCTACCGGGGTAAGAAGAGATCTGAAGCTCCTCCCCATATCTTTTCCATCTCAGATAATGCTTATCAATATATGCTAACAGACAGGGAAAATCAATCCATCCTCATCACTGGAGAATCTGGTGCTGGGAAGACTGTTAACACCAAGAGAGTAATCCAGTATTTTGCAAGTATTGCAGCTGCTGGTGGCACAAGTGGGAGTAAGAAGGACTCTAACAAAGGAACACTGGAAGATCAAATCATTCAAGCCAACCCTGCACTAGAGGCTTTTGGCAATGCCAAAACAGTGAGAAATGACAACTCATCTCGGTTTGGAAAGTTCATTCGCATTCATTTCGGAACAAGCGGTAAACTTTCTTCAGCTGATATTGAAACATACCTGCTGGAAAAATCTCGAGTGGTCTTTCAGCTAAAGGCAGAAAGGAACTATCACATCTTTTACCAGATTTTGACCAATGCAAAGCCCGAGCTGCTGGATATGCTGCTGATCACAAACAATCCATATGATTACTCTTACATCTCCCAAGGAGAAGTAAGTGTTCCATCCATCAATGACAGTGAGGAGTTAATGGCCACTGACAATGCCTTTGATGTGCTTGGTTTTACCCCAGATGAGAAGATGGGTGTCTACAAACTGACAGGATCTATCATGCATCATGGCAACATGAAATTCAAGCAGAAACAGCGTGAAGAACAGGCAGAACCAGATGGTACCGAGGCTGCCGACAAAATAGCCTACCTAATGGGGCTGAACTCGGCCGATCTCCTGAAAGGACTCTGCCATCCAAGGGTTAAGGTAGGCAATGAATACGTCACAAAAGGCCAAGGTGTGGATCAAGTATACTACTCGATTGGTGCACTAGCAAAGTCGGTGTATGAAAAGATGTTCAATTGGATGGTCGTAAGAATCAACCAGTCCTTAGACACAAAGCAGCATCGACAATATTTCATTGGTGTGCTGGATATAGCTGGATTTGAAATCTTTGATTTTAACACATTTGAGCAGCTCTGCATTAATTTCACGAATGAAAAACTGCAACAGTTTTTTAATCACCACATGTTTGTCTTGGAGCAAGAGGAGTACAAAAAGGAAGGAATAGATTGGGAATTCATTGACTTTGGGATGGACTTGCAAGCCTGCATTGATCTCATTGAGAAGCCTCTTGGGATCATGTCCATCCTAGAGGAAGAGTGCATGTTTCCAAAGGCAAGCGACCAGACGTTCAAGGCAAAGCTTTATGATAATCATTTGGGCAAATCAAGCATGTTCCAGAAGCCACGTGCCCTCAAAGGAAAAGCAGAGGCACACTTTGCACTGGTTCACTATGCTGGCACTGTTGATTACAATATTACCAGCTGGCTTGTTAAGAACAAAGATCCACTGAATGAAACAGTGGTCGGGCTGTATCAAAAATCATCTCTCAAGCTTCTAAGCCATCTTTTTTCCTGCTATGTAGGAGCAGCTGAATCAGGTGGAAAAGGAGGCAAAAAGAAGGGATCATCTTTTCAGACAGTATCTGCCCTGCACAGAGAAAATCTTAACAAACTGATGACCAACCTCAAAACTACTCATCCACATTTTGTCCGCTGTTTGATTCCCAATGAGACCAAGACTCCTGGAGTTATGGACAACTGCCTTGTGATGCACCAGCTTCGCTGTAATGGCGTCCTGGAGGGTATCAGAATTTGCAGGAAAGGTTTTCCAAACAGAGTGCTCTACGGTGATTTCAAACAGAGGTACAGAATTCTAAATGCATCTGCTATTCCAGAAGGCCAGTTTATGGAAAACAAAAAGAGTGCTGAGAAGCTCTTGGGATCCCTTGACATTGATCATACACAGTACAAGTTTGGTCACACAAAAGTCTTCTTCAAAGCTGGCCTGCTGGGTTTACTGGAAGAAATGAGAGATGAGCAACTCGCCCGCATAATTACCAGAATACAAGCTAATGCTCGAGCTTTGTTAATGAGAGCAGAATATCAAAAATTAGTAGAACGTAGAGATGCACTAATGGTTATTCAGTGGAACCTTCGCTCCTTCCTAAGTGTGAAAAACTGGCCTTGGATGAAACTGTTCTTTAAAATAAAGCCTCTGCTCAAGAGTGCTGAGGCTGAGAAAGAGATGGCAAACATGAAAGATGAATTCAACAAAATTAAAGAGGCTCTTGAGAAATCTGAAAGCCGAAGAAAAGAACTGGAGGAGAAAATGGTCACTCTTCTTCAAGAAAAGAATGATTTACTTCTCCAGGTGCAAGCAGAGCAAGACACACTGACAGATGCTGAAGAGCGCTGTGAACAGTTGATAAAGAGCAAAATCCAACTAGAAGCTAAAGTTAAAGAGTTAACTGAGCGGATTGAAGATGAAGAGGAGATAAATGCTGAACTCACAGCCAAAAAGCGTAAGCTGGAGGACGAATGCTCTGAGCTAAAGAAAGACATTGATGACCTTGAGATAACTCTAGCCAAGGTTGAGAAAGAGAAACATGCTACCGAGAATAAAGTGAAGAACCTTACTGAGGAAATGGCCTCCCAAGATGAGATTATATTGAAGCTCACTAAAGAGAAAAAAGCTCTACAGGAGGCTCAGCAGCAGACACTAGATGACCTTCAGTGTGAAGAAGATAAAGCAAACACATTGTCAAAAGCTAAAGCTAAGCTTGAGCAGCAGGTAGATGACCTTGAAGGGACCCTAGAGCAAGAAAAAAAGGTTAGGATGGATCTTGAGCGTGCCAAGAGAAAGTTGGAGGGAGACCTCAAATTGATTCAAGAGAATATAATGGATTTAGAGAACGATAAGCAGCAACAGGAGGAGAAACTGAAGAAGAAAGATTTTGAAATAAGTCACCTGAATGGGAAGATTGAGAACGAGCAAATAGCTGTAGTGCAACTGCAAAAAAAATTAAAAGAAAACCAAGCTCGTATAGAGGAACTGGAGGAAGAATTGGATGCTGAACGTGCGGCCCGAGCAAAGGTGGAAAAACAACGATGTGATCTCTCTCGTGAGTTAGAAGACATTAGTGAAAGGCTTGAGGAGGCAGGTGGAGCCACATCTGCGCAAGTGGAGCTCAACAAAAAAAGGGAAGCCGAGTTTCAGAAATTACGCAGGGATCTTGAGGAAGCTACCCTACAGCATGAAGCCACTTCTGCTGCCCTGAGAAAAAAACATGCTGATAGTGTGGCTGAACTTGGTGAACAAATTGACAATCTACAACGAGTCAAACAAAAGTTAGAGAAAGAAAAGTCAGAGCTGAAGTTGGAGATGGATGACTTGGCCTCAAACATGGAGAGCATCGTAAAAGCCAAGGTAAATCTTGAAAAGATGTGCCGTTCCTTGGAGGATCAAACGAGTGAACATAGGTGCAAGGCTGAAGAGGCTCAGAGGGGTCTTAATGATTTCTCAACGCAAAGAGCCAAGTTGCTAACTGAAAATGGGGAGCTTGGACGGCAACTGGAGGAAAAAGAATGCCTGATCTCTCAACTTACAAGAGGAAAAAGTTCCTACACACAACAATTAGAGGACCTGAGAAGGCAGCTCGAAGAAGAAGTCAAAGCAAAAAATGCACTTGCTCATGCAGTGCAGTCTTCTCGTCATGACTGTGATTTGCTGAGAGAGCAGTTTGAGGAGGAGCAGGAGGCTAAGGCAGAGCTTCAGCGGGCACTGTCTAAGGCAAATACTGAAGTTGCAACATGGAGGGCAAAGTATGAGACAGATGGCATTCAGAGAACAGAGGAACTAGAAGAGGGCAAGAAAAAACTTGTTCAAAGGCTACAAGAGGCAGAGGAGGCAGTAGAAGCAGTTAATGCAAAGTGCTCCTCTCTTGAAAAAACCAAACATCGTCTGCAAAACGAGATTGAAGATCTTATGCTTGACCTTGAACGCTCGAATGCTGCATCTGCCGCTCTGGACAAGAAACAACGGGCCTTTGATAAGATCATAGCAGAGTGGAAGCAGAAGTATGAAGAGTCACAGTGCGAGCTGGAAGCATCACAGAAGGAAGCACGAAACCTGAGTACTGAACTCTTCAAACTCAAAAATGCTTATGAAGAATCTCTTGACCAACTTGAGACTATCAAAAGGGAGAACAAGAACCTGCAAGAAGAAATATTAGACCTGACAGATCAGCTTGGAGAAGGAGGTAAGAGTGTTCATGAGCTAGAGAAACTTAGGAAACAACTAGAACAAGAGAAAGCAGAGCTGCAGTCTGCACTGGAGGAAGCTGAGGCCTCTGTAGAACATGAGGAAAGCAAGATCCTGCGGGCTCAGCTTGAGTTCAATCAGATAAAGGCAGACATTGAAAGAAAGTTGGCAGAGAAGGATGAAGAGATGGAGCAGGCAAAGAGGAACAACCAACGAATGGTGGACACATTACAGAGTTCCCTTGAGGCAGAAACAAGAAGCCGTAATGAAGCATTAAGGGTTAAGAAAAAGATGGAGGGAGACTTGAATGAGATGGAAATTCAACTAAGTCAAGCCAACAGGCAGGCAGCTGACGCACAGAAGCAACTGAAGATAGTCCAGTCATGTCTGAAGGACACTCAACTTCAGCTGGATGATTCCACTCATATAAATGAAGATCTCAAAGAGAACACCGCCCTTTTAGAACGGAGAAACAACCTCCTTCAAACAGAGCTTGAAGACCTAAGGGCAATGTTGGAACAAACGGAGAGGGGGCGCAAGCTGGCTGAGCAAGAACTTACAGATGCATCAGAGAGGATGCAGCTACTCCATTCTCAGAACACAAGCCTGATCAACCAAAAAAAGAAGCACGAGGTTGATTTGCTACAGCTACAGAGTGAAATGGAAGAGGTGGTACAAGAGAACCGCAATGCTGACGAGAAAGCAAAAAAGGCAATAACTGATGCAGCTATGATGGCTGAGGAGCTAAAGAAAGAGCAAGACACCAGTGCTCATCTTGAGAGAATGAAAAAAAACATGGAGCAAACAATTAAAGACTTACAGCACCGGCTAGATGAAGCCGAACAAATAGCTATGAAGGGTGGAAAGAAACAGCTTCATAAACTGGAAGCTCGCATCCGTGAACTTGAGAATGAATTGGAAGCAGAACAAAAACGAGGTACAGAATCTATAAAAGGAGTTCGCAAGTATGAGCGCCGCGTTAAGGAACTCACCTATCAGACTGAAGAAGATCGCAAGAATATGGCAAGACTCCAGGATTTAGTTGACAAGCTACAGCTCAAAGTTAAGTCCTACAAACGTTCGGCTGAAGAAGCAGAAGAGCAAGCAAATTCCAACTTGGCCAAGTTAAGAAAACTACAGCATGAGCTTGAAGAGGCAGAGGAGCGTGCAGATATTGCTGAATCCCAGGTGAATAAGCTACGTGCAAAAACTAGGGATGGTGTGCCCGGTAAAAAATCCCAGGATGAGTAGCAGCAAGACCCGAAACACTGAATGTGTTGCTAGTTTAGATTACTTCAGATGCAATCAACTGAAATTATTCATTAGATTATAAAAATTGACTTGACTGTTATATTTAATAACAATTATATTTAAACCAAGTTAACCAAGTTATTTTACCATTTTAAACCAAGTTATTTGTCTCAAATTGATGCTTTAACTGCATGCATTTGGTAATTAAACACCAATAACCATTTTAATCATAACCAAGCAATGAATGACATTTATTGATATTTTTCAATACATAAACTCAAATCAACTGAAATGCTCAAATCATGCCATAAAATTGTTGCATATGTACTTCAGCAGTTTTATACAAGTAAACATGCCATTGACCCATTTCAGTGTTACTCAGTGTGTTTTTTTTCTTGTTTCTTGATGAATTAGCATTAAACATAACTTAATTCTCTCCTGAGGAATTAAATAAAGGTAAACAGGGTCAGCTTCTCTACTATTCAGAAATGTGCAGCAAAAATCCTTAGTAAAAATGAACTTCCAAATTAGGTCAATAAAATAAACAAATATAGATATGAAATCAATCCTGTATGCAACCTGTTTCTTAAAACATCCATCAAAACCTTATACCAAAAATGGTTAATTTCACAGATGTTAAATATAAAACCAATTGTAGCAGGTTTAACTCCTTATGAATATTTAAATAAAAATTCTCAGTGCTAAAATAAAACTGATTGGTCTTTATTTTTAAAGCTCAGATTTTAATGGAATACATCATCCGTATACATTAGGAAGTACAGCATACAAGTAATGACCTAATGAATGAGTTTACAATTAACCGTGGACTTTATTGATAACCCACCATAGTGCAACTTCCATTAACTGCCATAATTGGATTTAAATACAAATGAAAACATTGTCAACAGAAAGTCCAATTTTGCCTCTACCAAGATCTCCCAATCTTACAAATTCCACTGACTCATGTACACAGTTTCAACACCTTTGGATAGACTTGGTTATGTGCATACAATGTAGGAAATAAAATCATTTTGTACAGTAGTACTGCGGCAAACAACATGCTTTGGTTAGACCAGACACAATTTTCTTCTAACACAGAGCATCTTAATGTAGTACTTATTGAAAGAAAAAAAAAAAAGAACTGCACTATTACCATAGTGACCACGGATATCTAAAGACATCAGAAATCTCCAGTATAAATAATACAGACTGTACAAAAATAGCACTGATCTTGAATGGTAAAGCCTGGAAAATTGTGGTAAAGCCTGTGCAATTTGTTGCATGGAAAAGACACGATTCATAATTTTACAGATTTCTTAGGAATCCTTCTCTTTCACATGCATGAAAACACAGAACTTGGTTCATGGTGAGTTTCTAAATTTCTACAGAGGAATTACGTCTGTAAATTCTATCTGAATTCTAGGAAACAAGCAGTGTCAGACATTTCTAACTAATCTAACATTATTTTATCATCATCAGTATCAATGCTTATAAAACAGCATGGGAACTAGAGTAAGTACAGTACATGGAATGTTGATTTTTAATTTATTTTACATTATGGAAAGGAGAGATGTTGCTTTTTTTTTTTTTTAAAGCCTATGTTCTACGGTCAGTTAAAAACTTTAACGTCTGTTAGATTTCATTAGTCAGGATATACCCTAAAGTGCATTTTTCCATATGTATTTCACATTTGTTTATGAGCTACTTTACCTCAAAAAGTAGTTTTTACATTTGAATTCATTACCATTTATGGTAACGTATTCAGTAACATGATGTGAAGGATTCCTTTCACTACAGCAGGTCCTGCGTCTGCTGCTTTTTGCAATATCAGCATCAGCAGCAGTACTCAAACTTATGCAGTGTAAAAAAGACAGTAGCTCAAGTCAGTAGTATGACCAACTGGTATTCATATAAGGAAGAAAAATATCTGAATACGTACATACAATCCAAATCCCTTTCTTAAGATCCCTCCTATTTCACACCTTAAAATAAAAAAATATATATCCAAATACAGTATTATGTTGCATTCAATATTTTTACAGATTTCTAGATTGGGTGGGATAATCCACCAGAGGACAGATATGGCTCATCCCTTACGTGCACACTGAAAACGGAGGCCATTACATGCTGGTAGGCTGTGCTTGCTGTTGTAATGCAGCAGGGTGCTGCGGATCAGCTTCGCCATCTTTGGGTGTTTCCTCTCGCCGTACATACATGAGGAAGAGTGTTACGGTAGCGAAAGTAGCTGCGTTAACAGGAAAAGCTCGGAGCAGAGTGGATGTGAGGCCTCTCGTGAACGCACGCCATCCCTCTTGCTCTAAGCTTTTGCGTGTGCAATCCATGATGCCATTGTACTGGAACTTGCCTCCGACGCCATCTGCCTGTAACCGAGACTTAATCACATCCACAGGATATGTAGAAAGCCATGAGGCAATGCCTGCCATACCACCAGCAAACATCAGTTTAGGGATCATGTACGAGTCTTCTGGCTCACAGCCTAGCGAGCGTGTCAGCACATCATAGACCAGGAAGTACACCCCGAAGGCAGGCGTCTCACGGATGAGAGTGGTCACCATGCCCCGGTTGACGCCACGCACACCCTCACGCTGGTATATCCGGGCCAGGCAGTCCAACGAGTTTTTGTACACCTTGCGAGTGGACTTCTTCTTTTCACCAGTACCTTGCATCTGCATGCGCGTCTTGGCCAGTTCCATTGGACAACATATAACACACTGGATGGCTCCAGCTGCGGCTCCTGCGAGGAACTGGTTCGTGGGAGTGTCTTGTCTCAGCAGACGCATGGTGTTGCCTTGCACACCAAAGACAATGGCATTGATAAATGTTAGGCCCATCATAGGAGAGCCAATGCCTTTGTACAGACCAAAAATCTGTAGGAAAAAAAAAGCTGTTAGGGCCTAACATCATCCATTTGATGGCAAAGGTGCTGTTCTGACCTATTGTGACATAGGTTGTAGAAAGGTTTAGTAGTAGTAATTATAAAATTATTTTAAATAACCATTTATACATTTTCTTCCAGCAAATTAGTTAATCAGGCTCATTTAACTGGGAGACATCTTTATAGACATGAAACTGGCTTTGGCTGGAGCTACCTAATCATTTAATACTGGGTTCCATCAAATTCTGCGAATGACCCATGCATTTACAATCTAATTGCTTTTACTGATTTTAATTAACACCATTAAAACCAATATCAAAATTAAGCAAACAAACACAGAGGAAATGGGTACTGACTGATTCTTGCCGTATGATGGATTGGAAACAGTGAAAGGTTCCCTTGTACAAAGGCTTGTGCATACTTTGCACCTGAAGCCTGACCTGTGAACGACAAAGCATGCTTCTATGGAAATCTGATTACGTATACATCCGTCTCCAAAATGAAAGAGGACGTGTCTACCAACAGTACGGAATGACAGAAATAGGCAGAGGCATGTTAGGCAATTGGTGCACTAAATGTTTTCTCAAGGCTTTGCAGCTACATTCATTAGTCATTCATAACTAAGCTCTTGTAGTAAAAACTATGTGTAATAATTATATAGTTAGTATATGTTATATATAGTATACGCTGTCTTTACATTACACATTCATTTCATGATTCCTTGCATTATTTTCTCTCAGAAAAAGATACAAAGCCCTAGCCAAAAAGTGCATTTTTAAAGTAACACAAATCAGATATACCGTATATCTTCTAATAGTGGCCTGTCTCTTATAGACGCCCGTTTCCAATAAATGCCGGGTTAAAAACATGTCACGACAAATAGACGCCGGTCTCCAATAGACGCCGGTCTGTAGGAAACGCCCATCTCCA
>JAQMCW010000020.1:8344067-8357303 GCA_030068335.1 Chrysichthys cranchii
TGGAGTAAGACAACATGCATAAAGAGGATGATGTGGACAAAATACTCATTTGCCTAATAATTCTGCACTCCCTGTAAGACTGAAAGTTACTAAACCTGTATTTGTCTTCCTTTTGCTATTAGGAATTAATATGCTCTGTTAGACATACATTTCTTTATTCAATAAAATAAAGTCACAAACGTTTCTCCGTTCACTCATACTATACACATTTGTTACTTAGCTAAAGTATTGAACTTTTTTTTTTTCAACTTTGCCAAAATTGTCATTACAGAGTGTTCAAAAACTTTAGACTGGCAGTGTCTATCCTCAGCGATCATTTCAAAATAACTGCAGTACTTTCCCCATTGAAGCTCTTTTCCATAGTTTCATGAAGCCAATCTATAGAGTGTATTTAGCAGCAGATAAGATTTCAGGCCAAACTTTCATCATAACACCACAATACATGTGAACTGGCTTGGGTTACCCAGGCTTCTCTGGTTTCCATGCTGATCACTGGATTGGCTTCTTTGAGAGAATGAGTGTGTGAATGTGCGTGTTCATGGTGCCCTGTGATTGACTGGTGTCCTCTTGAGGGAAATTTCCTGCCTCACCCCCAGTGTTCCCAGGATAAGTCACTGTAATGTAGGGCAGACTAGTGTAACTGATTATGAGTAGCAACAACAATCTTGTACAATGAGACCTTGCTACTATATGGTACTAGGGAGAAATCCCAGTCTGTATTTAGATCTGTTGTTTTTCATGTTTAATCGTAAATATAATGCACAAATGATGCACATGATGGGAAAATCCTAATCATAGGATTTGGGGCACCACAATTCTTAAAGGAAAAAAAAAAAAACACCACAAAAAAAAGGCAACATTGGAAGAAAATTTGGATATTCATCTACAAATTAGAAAGCAATGGGAGATTTGACAAGTTGCATATCCCCTTTTGTGAGGTATAACATCTTATATAGTTACAAAAATTTTAACCCAAGTGGGGCCCAACGGTCGGCTCTTATGCTCACTCCCTCACAAACAGTTTGTGTCCAATCTAGATTTTCTTCCCTAATACAGCCAAGAAGCATTACATTTTATTTTATTTTTTTTGTTAAATAGGCATCCTATTTAACAGGGCACTTAGATAAGCATGGCAGCATGGTGTGTGGAACGCAGTTTGTATGGGATGTCATGAAAAACAGATCTCTCAAGCACGTCCTGTCAAAGGAAGGAGACCACTGGATGGCAGCAAAGACCCGACATATTATACAGAACATTCAGTGCATATTAATCATGGACAGGTTGTCCTTTTAGGTCTTTAGTGATGAGTGTTTCTACCTTGTTGGTTAGTATAGGATGGGATAGAGACAATAAATACCTCATTAAATGATGATCATTTCCTAAAGTTCACCCATGTCTCTCTCTGGTATTGAGAAGCAAATGGCAGCAGAATACTTTGTGCAGAATGTCAGAAGTGTCGTAAGGCTTTAAGATCAACGGTACAAGCTGATGCTATTTACAGGAGATCTTTAAAAAATTATTTATGGTGAGTTATAATGGAGAAATACCCTCAGTGATCTCCCTGCAAGTGAATGTGCATGAACATGTGTATATAGTTGAGGCTCTTTTGCTGAGGTTCCTTATTGCATACTTAGATTTTTTTTTTAAACGCCTGGCTCACAGTGCGTCTTTGTGCATCTGAACGCGAGTGTGTATTAGCATTCTAGTTCTCCATGTCGTTCTTACAATCACCCGATTCTTGCTTCTTGTAGCAAGTAACTCTAACAGCTCCATATATCAGCTGTGTGTACCGGCACCATTTCCGACAATCATACAGCAATCAAACGTTTTATTCTTAAGTCCTCGTAACAAAAAAGAATTTTAAGTAAATTAATTAGTCTTAGGTGCACTGTAAGCAGGCAGTTGGTGGATTAAACTCTAAGTCAGTCCATGGATTTTCAGAAGGATTAAGGTCACAGCTTTGACGGCTGGCTACTCCAACACATTGACCTTGTGCAGACATGCTGCTTAGGCTGTCGCGAGGTTCCTAAGGTCACTGCCATGATAATCAAGTGTTTGTTTAGCAGACATGGGAAGTACTTTGGTACTGCTTTTTAATTATATCTTATGTACCAGAGGTTTCCTTTCACTTAGTACTATTGACTTGTATTTCAAAAGAAACATCTCCTTTTAACTTCTACTTACTCCATTTTCCATCACATTTCTCTGTAACGCCATAGTGCGTATTCAGCATCACATACCCAGTGAATCCGCTTAGTCCTAACTGAAGTGAGCGGAACAATGACACCCAGTACTTCTCCATGTAATCTACCAGATACTGCATACTATTTGTAGTTTGTATTATGACAGCTAGCTCCTGGTAGTCAACTATTCAGGTTATCTTGTTAGTCAACGTTGGGAAGATTAGGAATAAAGCTGCTGTCAGTCCATCTTGGCTAATCTAAAAAGGCAGTAATTTACAATCAGTTACTAAAATCAGAGCATCATTTGAGGAAGATGTTTTCCTTTGTTAATCTTTCTTATAAGTGAATTGAGTGTATATTTTTCTACTTTATCTTGAGTGAAGAACATGAAAGTGTACTTTAATTATTTTTAACCAGAGTATTTACGAGGGAGGGTAGCTCAGGGGTTAAGACGGTGGACTACTGAGCGGAAAGTAGGGAGTTCAAATACAAGCACTGCTGGGCCCTTGAGCAAGGCCCTTAACCTCAAATGCTCAATTGTATAAATTAGATTAAAAAAATGTAAGTCACTCTGGATAAGGGCGTCTGCCAAATGACAGTCATGTAATATTTATTTAGGGAACCTGAATTTGTATTCAAGTAAAGATTTTTGGTTCGTTTACCATCTCTGCAACGCTATGATACGCATGTGTGAACAAAAATGTTCATGTTAAATGCCTCCTAATCATCTCCAGCCCATCTGCATGAATCCTAAACAGAAATAGCTACACAGACACTACTGTGATGATTTTTCGTGGCTTTCAGCCAGTATGTCACGACCCATAAGATGTAAGGGGGAAGTTTACTAAATGCAAAATGTAATTTTTTTTTTTTACCAAACAAAAGAAAGAAAAAACAAAACAAAACAGGTGGCTCATCTATTCTCATCTATAAGCCGAGTGATGAAATGGGTCAAATCTTGGAATTAAATATAGGCTGTTTTTGATAAGCTGATACGGCCACACCTCATAAATTGTATAAAATGGTCAGTATTTTTTATTTTTTTTTACAGTCATAACTGCTTTTTATACGGTGAGGTTGGTTCCATCCCATTTTGGGCCACAGTACCCTTTGTGGGCATGGGGCTTTGGGTTAGATGGACCTTGTGTGTTCAAAATGTTTCTGCTCAAACCACAACTTCTTCCACCACACTACTCTAGCATACAGCTTTGCATCTCTTATGAATCACATGAATGAGTCATTCTGTTGGGCACATCAAAATGAAGTCATTAAAAACCTTTTTTTTTTTTAAAATCACTGCATATCTATTTTGTGTCATATCTACACATAAAACACAATGCAACAACCTGAAAGAGGATGCCTTCGCTGCCAGCAAGTCTGGTACTTCCAGACATTTGACCTTGCTGTGACCTTGACCCTGTTTTGTTCAATTCCCAAATATGCTAAGTTTATCTGCTGGTTACAGTAACTATTCCATATAAATCCTCCAAAAATTCAACTAATTGTCCTCGAGATATCACACCAACGGATGGACAGAACACCTGGCTCCACCACCGCCTCAAGGCAAAGGCATAATTAAACATCTCATAAAGGAGCCAATGAAGAAATAATTTTTTCTCCTACCCTTAAGAGTTAATCTCAAATCACACCACCACCTACATGTTAATGCACGGGTGTCAGGTCTTATCTGGAAAGGGCCAGAAATAGTGCAGGATTTCATGCCAACCAAGCAGAAGCCACACCTTTTAGTCTACTGAAAGTCAAGATCAACTGCTTGCAATGGGTGGAATCAGGTGTGGCTCCTGCTTGAGTGGAATAAAAACTTGCACCCACATCAGCCCTCTGCAGCTAAAAGTGGACACCCTGTCCAAGGGCCAATGGCACCTGCTGCACCGAGCTTGTGGAGGAGTCATAATAGACTTCTGCACTACAAGGAGAGATCACTCATTTCTTTGCATACATACGTAAACAATGACACAAATATAAACAATTACATTTGCTCTCTGCATGAAAATATAAAACTCACCAATTTTCTTTATTTACTATAGATGTACACCAGTTGAGAATGGTTAAGAGCACACACGATGGCTAACGTATGACAGATCGCACCACAGATGACAGAATTCTGAAATAAAAAGTTCTGAATTACAAATTGATAAAAATAGCATTTAAACTCTAAACATTTCTAATGCAAATAGCAACATGTACAGATGCTTGTGCCACTTCATCAACTGTATGTAGTTGCTAATAACGTTTCCATCTGTACATGAGAATTTGTACAAAGTAAGTGATCTACCATTTAATAATAGATAGAAGATAAAATAATAGTACATATGTACAATATTAAATGAAGCCATAGAGCAGGGGTGCATACTAAAGGACACTTTGCAATGGTTCGGTTTCATCAAGAGAAAAAGCCTCCAGAGATGTTCATTTAAAGCCATTTAATGCCGAAAACAAGCTCCGGGTTTGCAGAGTAAAGAATGACACACACTGTAGTAGTGCTCTAATGCACTACTTACCGCTTGTAGAGCACTAGTATATGGATCCAAAAAAAAAAGAAAAATTATATAGTACAAATGCATTGGCCTTTAGAAACAGCTGAACATACCAGAAGTGTGGAACAAATTATTGGTCATTGCTATTCTTTAAGAATTTATAAAAAAAAAAACAAAAAAAAAAAAAAAACAGACTGCTCACTGTAGTCCTATTTACAAACTTGCACATTCAAATCGAACAAGCTAATGCAAGCAAAAAAAACAAACAAAAATACTTTTAATCATTTTGAACAATACCCACAGACATACAAGACCCCCAGAATGTTACGAGCCTCTCCTCAGCACCTATTGGAAGTTCAAACAATGGCCCAGGTCTTTAACCTTACAAACTTATCTAACAAAAGAGATGAAGCAGAAAATGGAAAGAAATAAAACACACCAAAGCCTTTTGTCCTCTTTTGGACACAACGTACGCCGTACTAGGTTACTGTGGGCTGATGTTTATCGGCCATTAGGTTAATCCATCATTCAGGAGTCTCGTGATGACTCCTCCAGCCACTGGTTAAGCAGTCTAATTTGAACCACAGCGCATGTTTCATCAAAGGTCACTGGATATGACTATTTTCTCAATCATCTAATTTGGAGGTATTCTGCAACAAATTAGGAAACTTTGTGGCCTTTAGATCTTATATGTGCTTATCTCACAGCATTTCACCAAGGTTGTATACCAGCTAAAAAGGCACTCAATACAAATAAAGGCTTTGTTTCAACAAACTGGCACTTGGACATATCAATAAACGACCAGTCAGTCGATATGAACTTAAAAGGAACCGTGCACAGATCCTAGTCCATTAGAGTAAACTCTAAAAGGACTTTAGAAGGACCGCCCAAAGTCTCCACCTAGCAAAATGGACAATGCTAAAAAACCAACCAAAATATACTGCTGATCAGAATGAAGTCCTAGGTGCTTTCTCACCATGAGGGCAGTTCCAAGCACGTCCTCCGCCTTTAAACTAACTCCTTGAAACTGCCATCACAGACAATGAAATGTGGAAGCAAATGCAACAGATCATTTACCATTGTTTGAACATCCACACAGTCTGGGTGAACTTATAGCCAGGTGTACTGAATAGCATCTAAAAATATATTACAACAAAATAAATTGGCACAAGACCTAATTTCTACAGAGGAATATTTTCCTTTTAGATATTCATCAAGGTTAAGAGCTTCCAAAAGTCTGGCAAGCTTATTTTAAAATTAAAATACATACCATAAATTTGCTCCTTTTTGCCAAACAGTGACACTTGGCTGACAGTCCCCATTGCTGGACCGGATAACACATGGAACAAATATTACACAAACAGACATGAACTACCAGTCTGAGGCACAAAGCTGGAGGCAATAGCAGCTATGTCCTAGCACTGAGGAAAACAAAAGTTAGAGATGTATACACATTTTCACCCAAAATCTGCACTCTCCCATCTTCATGTGGGATGAGAGGCTTTTGCTCAATTCAAACACATTGGTCAGCAGTCAAACTGCAAGTGCTCCTGTGCTGAAAATGACCCGTTGACGGTTTTCACCCTAGCACCTACTCTTTTTATGATAATTACTGGTACGTGATGGGGAAGGAAAGTCAGTGCAGATGCATGTGACGAGAGGGAGAGACTTGTGGAAAAAAGACCACACAAAAAAAAAAAAAAAAAAACCAAAAAACCCAAAAAACATAAAAGTACACCTGAGAAGGTCTAAAATAAAAACTCCAGCGTAGGGGCACTGGCCGAGGGAGGGTCACTGTGGCTCTATATGGGAGCAGAGCTAAGTGTGTCCAGGTCACACCAGGCTATCCTGTGCTGCTGCTGCGGCCTCTGCTGCTGTGCCCTGGGCACGCTGTTCTCGGCCTCTGCCTCTGAGCTGCTCTGCTTCTTTAGTGCCCATCACGGCTGGTTATCATGTCCTCAGCACGCCGGTGGGTTTCCAGGGCCTTTACTGTGGACATGTCATGAGGAAGCTCTGATTTGCGACGCATTAGTGGTCGCTCTTTCCGTTGCTCCCTCTGAATCTACAGCACAAACGGATTGGTTGTGTTAACGAAGAAGTGGGTTATCCATCTAAATGACTATGTTAAGTCTGACATCACTACAATAATAGTAATATATGTTTATGAACTACCAACTGTAGAGTACAATGGTGCGGGACTCTCTGGTAAGCAGAATGCGTTAAAATTGTGCTGAAAAACTTGAGTAAAATTTTAACTTTAATTTAAAATTAAAGGCAAGGGTTGTTTTTTTTTTTGTTGTTTTTTTTAAATGCCCAAGATTTCTTTGTTTGCTATTGCTACCTCACTAAACGGCAAACATTAGACTCCGCAATTTAACGTTACAAGGCAATTTGTAAAGCAATATCTAAAAATATTAAAATGAAAAAAACAAAACACAAAACTTCAAGTCTTTTGATTGACAAAACATTTAAAACCTGCTGGCACTGTAAATTTGTGGCAATTACTAATAATTTAAAATAAAAAAAATTCAATGAGTTGTGGTATTTACCGGAATGGCTTCTTCTTCTAATGTCTTTTTAAGTGCACTGACATCATCCATTCCCACGCTGTCTGTTTCGATCTCCATTGGGCTACTCAAACCAGTCGAGTCAATATACAAGAGAAACTGCAAAACATAACTTTTGCTTAAGTTTTGCACATAACCTTGGAACATCTGTAAATTTTTGCTTCAAGTAAAGGCTTTGCTCAGCTTAAAACAACACAGCAAAACAATACACAGTTTAAGATCATGCTTCTGTTGCACTTGAATGCAAACTGCTGGAGTTACAAGAAAGGGCAAGATAAAATATGTCCAATTAATATCACTCATGTGAAACCATAAGAGGCTGAAATTCCAATATGTTTAAGCCATTTCAGATGAGAACACCCTAAAATAAAAGTGAACAGGCTATAATATAATTCCTAGGGTATTTTTTGTAATTTAATTAAGCAATACCTTTTAAGTGTGCCACAAAAAAAAACAAAAAAAACAAAACAAAACAGAAAACAGTGTCACTGTACAAATTTAGTACAAAGAGACAGCACTGTAATTTAGAGGTTTCGAAGAGACCTTTCTAATGTTAGAAGAAACACTGAGTCTCTAGTACTCTTCACTGTATTCTTCTCAGTATCTCTGTGAGAAACCACAGCAGGCTGCTATCAATCAACGCTATGCATTTTGTCTTTACAAATGAGGAACTTTAGGAGAAGAAGTCAGTCACCTGGGGGTTTGACTTGGCAAGGTTTTCTATCTTTATCCAGGCTTCCTCACGCTCTTTCCACTTTAGCTTCTCTCTACAAGACAAACGAAAGAGGTTTGAGTGCAAATAAGCAGACACGACAGCATGAGAAAAGGAGATGATACTTTCATACTTGTTTTTCTCTGCTCTGAACTGCTGTGTGCAGTCATCGAAGAGTTTCTGATTCATCTCCATGAACAGCTTCAGAGCATTGTAGATCAAACCATGGATTGTCCTGGAAGAAAGGAAAACAAGAAGATTGAATGATTGTCCAAGCTTAAGATCCAATATCAAAAGAAAACTGCACGCAACTGCAGAGAACAATACAACAACAAAAAAAGCATCATTTTAACACATTCTAAACACTGTGGGGGAAAAAATGATCACACCTTAACAATTACATAAAGCAGCTGAGTCATTGTTTATTTAGTAAAAGTCAATTTGCTTTTAAACTTATATAAGTGGAATGAAGAGCAGAGCTTCCAGAAAGACACGAATACAGACAATTTTACATAAATACAACTTTCTAGATTATAGACTGATTGTTTCTATATCTATAAAAGGGTTTAAAGTGGACATGTTTTTTCCCCCCCACCTCATGACTTTGAAACTACTTGCACAACTCAAAAGGGAATTTAATTCAACAAGGCCAGAAAAGGTCTACTGTAACAGAATGTGACTCACTTGTTCCAGTGGGTTTTGGAGTTGCGGTAAAGAGACGGAAACATGATGGGCAGGATTCTGGCTGCATTGTCACTGATCAGACTCATGATGTACTCGTTGTTCCAGTAATACAGGGCCCGCTCGGCAACCTGTTGTAACATAAGTCAGTGTACGGCAAACACAAACACCACAGAAATGCAGCATGGTGGTCTTAATGAGCACCTTTTATTACCTTAGCAATGTAAAAATACTCCATATCTTAAAGTATATTTTTCTAATGCCATTTCAGATTCTTTGAGAAATTATTATTAAGTACCTTTAAGTTCAAATCAAAACTTAGGGTCAAAACAAATCTCCTAATAAATCTGCTGACACCTGACGGATTACTGCCAATATAAACGTTACTAAAATGTTCATCACGGCAGACACACTGGATACACCTTTTGCACTGAACATCCCGTTTCAAGTCTTCAGTGAGCAGACGGATAAATTGGATGGCTTAATACCCCCTAGGTGGATCATTAATTAATTAAATTAAATACACAAAATCAAATACATGCACAGGGTAAATTTTCTACAGTAAATGCACTTTATTCAAACATCTTGAAAACAATGCAGACAGACCTGGAAGTGTGGACTGGAGACACATTTCGCCAACTGCCTGAAGAGCGGCTCCATGACTTTGACAAACTCGGAGGGCTCAATTACATCCAGGATCTCCTCAAGCTCATTGAGGAACATCACCTCCTTTGGGCTGTGGGTCTTCGGCCAGTACTTCAGAAGAGCCATGACCACCTGTTGAAATTTCAGCCCCAAGATGCCAGTTTAAAAATATTCAGTAAATAGTGCGAAAAAGAAAAAGGGGGAAAAAAAAGAAAAAAAAAGAAAGAAAACACCTAGAAGGTGGTTAATGCACTGCAACTGCAATGTGATCAAACTGGCAGCACTGAGGTGCAATTTGCACAGAATAATAATGCCTCTCGCATAGAACGCAAAAACCACTAAAGCATGTATGGAAGTCATATTACCTAATATAATGTAAAATAATCGTTCAGACAAAGCAACTGGGCCAGTGTGCGAACGCAGATGAGGCAGCACAAAAATGAAAGGGTATACTGAATAAAAGTGTCGTGTCATGAAGTCTGAACGTTCCATAAATATACATGACTGTAGGAGTGCCTGTCTACAGACAAGTCATGCTTTACTGCTTATTTATCAAGTGTCAGAAAGGAGGTTGAACATACCGGCTCAGTGAGAGTGCTGTCCTTCTCTAAGAACTGGACCACACAATATGCCAGCTACAAAAAAAGCACAAAGAGTACAAATTCAGTGTTATTAAAAGCACAGGTAAACTGTTTCTTTTATTAATTACTATTATTTATTAATAAAATATTATCTGATGATAATGCAAAACGATGGGACTTTCGTGCCACTTCCCTTTACAAACAGATGTGTCATGTGTGTATATTCACATAATGAACAGTATTCAAAACCTGACTCATTAAGGCAGTGGTGTTTGTAAGGTTTCTTTGAGAGTGATCCATGTAAAGAAACACTAAAAAATAAAATTCTATTCCAATCTAAAATATTGGTCCTACCCATGTGATATGCTCCGGGGGAGGCTTCACAGTTACATTTTTTGGGCATCGAATGCATTCCCGTAAATTTAAGATGGTATCACGTGGATTTTTCGAGAAAGGCAGTAAAATGATTCTCTCTGCCATGTGAAAATGCATTTATGTAATTTTATTGCCTGTCTCAGAGGAATTGTCTTGTTTAATGTTTTCATCATAACGAGCCAGGTTCATGTGGGATATCATCAAACAATTCTTAGAAAACATTAAAAGGCTATTACTATTAAGCTCCTCTATCTCACGACCTCTCATCAGTATACAGTTCGCACAGGGCATGCACATTTACAATGTTGATTTGCTTAACATTCCATCACAGTGAAAAACTGAAAGTAAGGGAGGGGGGAGCAAGATAAAACCACAGGCAAAAAGATGACACACAGTTCATACCTGCGGGTGGTAAACACTAAGAGACTTGACTTTATGCAAAGGCAACAAAACTTTCAACAAGAATATTTTGTGCTCTTCTTTGAGTGGTAAGGCAAAGCCGTTGATTATGCTGAAAAAGAGAGACGCATCAAATGAGCCAGCATAATAGATGCTTTTTTGCAGCCCTTTAGCAATTCACAGAATTAACAAAAGCAGAAACAAAAAAAGAAGGAGGCTGGACTGACAGACAAACTATCTTACTGGATCCTTATCTTCCTAAAAAGACTTAAAATTCGACACGTACCTTCCTAATATTTCAAGTAACTCTGCTATTCCATTATGATGCTCGGTTTCATAAATGAACCTGAAATCAAAGTTCAGACATTCAGTATGATTATCAAACATACTCAATACACAACACAGAGCGCTTTTATATACTGTATGTACAAGTACAATACCCACCTATAAAATATGTTATTAATCTGCTTCCTGATGTAGGCCCTGAGACCTAGAAATTTGCCATAAATGCGATGCAGAGTGGTTTTCAGGAAGTCTCTTTCTCGAGGGTCTTCACTGTCAAAGAGTTCTAACAGCTACAAAAAAATAAACCCATAATTATAGGACTCGCGGTGTAGCCGACAACAACTCTCGTTTAAAACATTCGCTGTAGGGCCATACCTGCATGACGAATCTCTGGTCGATGTACTTTTTGGCTATGTTTGGTTGGAAGTCTGGAGACTCTAAAAACCGAAGGAAGAATTCATAGACGAGCTGAGGAAGGGAAAAAAAAAAAAAAAAAAAAAAAACACACAAAATAATGGGAGTCATGAAGAGTGGATAGGTGATTAATGTATGTAAAGTCAGATCTGTGCATGCATGTGTGCACAGGGTACCTGCAGGTGTGGCCAGGCAGCCTCTAACGTGGGCTCATCCTCCTCTGGGTCAAATTCTGCCCCAGTTGGGTTGGATGATGGTGGTAATGTCCTGAACATGTTGATTGCAAACTGAAGAGAAAATAACAGTTCATTTCAAATATATAAATATATAAAAAATTGAAAAAATGAATTAAAATTAATATAGAAAAGTAATTGGAATAATGGGCTGTCAAAACAACTAATAAATGACAAACAAGAAGTCCAAGATATTATTATGAAAATGCAAACGCTTTAACAATGCAACGTTCCAGCATACATTTTAATGGACGATTTTAATCATAAGAAATCAGCCAAATTATTTTGATAAGTCTTAATAAAAGGTATTTTTAAATAAGATACTTTTAAATTAATTCTTAAAGCAAGAAATGTATCCTCAGTAGGTAATGCGGAAGTGTTCAGGAAAGCGATGTATTATTTACATCATCTATTTAGTATTACAGAAGCAGGCCTAGATGTCAAAATAAGAAGGACGCACATTTAGAAAGGACTACACTGGTTGTACAGACTGCACCAGAAAACATAAGCATGTAAGTTCACCATCTTCCTCCGTGAAACTTTAGCCTAGAGCCTACAGTTCCCTGTTCATTTCGTAGTGCTCGTGTCATCAACGTCAAACCCGCAACCACAGAAACAATATGCGACCTTTACAGCTCTGCATTCTGAGCACTGAAAAACACTGCATAGGTTCAAGCAGCCAAGTTTGCACTGCACCTCATTACTTTATGGGAATTGCTGAAGTGGGCATTTTGTAGCACTAGTTAAGTTTTCAGTTTTGTCACACTAGTCTGTTTGATCTCCTTCAGTATGCCTGCTTTTTTATGTCTCTTACTAAACTTTAATAAACTGTAAACTGCTTGGAAAAATAGTTACCTAGATTTCTCAGCCCAAAATTGTGTGTTCAAACTTATTTATTTATTTGTTTTTTTGTTCAAACATTTTTATTTTGATGATCACTGACAACCAATGCACGGTGCCTATATAGACTAACCATTTGTTCTGCCGTACATACACAAGGATAGTGGAGCAGACTGAAGACGCCTAGAACTATGTACAAAATCTTTATTTAAAATAAATGAATACACATGAATATTTGGGTTGCTTCCTGCAGCTTTGTTCTTTCAGGGTTGAAATGCTATCAAACTGCTAGAGTTCACTTAGAAGAGAATGGAGATTGACTGGGAGAGGAGGTGGCCTCGGACCAGGTGACCTTAGACAAAGTGTTACTGCTGTGTTCTTACCAGAGCTCAAGTGGACTGGAGGTAAATGCTGCAAATGTGAATACACTGTAACCTTTCAACACATTAACACTTTACAACAGCTCAATCAAATGGCCATAAAAAGCAAGTACTTAAAATCAAACTGCGTTTTTATTTGAAATACAGAAAACTGTACAGAATTAAGTCTGGAATAAATGTAATAACTGTAAATGACAGTTTAAAGTAGGACTGGGCAACATAAATATAGAAAAGTGTTGTTTATATTGTAAAATCTTTTTACTGAATTTGTTCTTTTTTAATAGCTAAAATGTGGCTGGAATCAGCTAAGGGGTTAAAATATTGTACTTCGCCTTAACTCATTTTAACACCTTAAATTCTCTTTTTCAGTGTTGTGTTAGACTTAAAATAGAAACAATAAAATAAATGTATATTCTAAATTTGTTTATTAATAATAATAATAA
>JAQMCW010000020.1:8357489-8369082 GCA_030068335.1 Chrysichthys cranchii
ATAATAATAATAATAATAATAATAATAATAATAATAATAATAATAATAATAATAATAATAATAATAACAATAACAACTGAACACATTCATGCATTTCAGTACCAGAGAAATGTCTGTGAGAATGATATTTTTGTCGTATGGCCCTAGCCTAATTTAGAGCCTGCATTAAATGTGTTTTTGTGAAGAAAAACAGAACATTTGTACGTTATGCCAAAAGGCATTTCTAAAAAAAAAAAGAAAAAGAAAAAAAGAAAGAAAGAAAAGATATTAGCTGTTATATTATCTAGCTTTCTCTCAGCAGGAAAGTGGTGTTGTGTAAGGCCAAGGCACCTGATGTTTTTTCCAGGCTTGTCATTAGAAATGCTAGCCTACAGCATCATCTTTTTACTATGCACATGGTGGACAAACAAGCCACATGACTTTGTGCTTAATAAATAGCTTCTTTTCCATTAAACCGAGCCCTAATTACTATCTGGTCAGACAAAGGCAACACAGTCTGCCCACAAAGACGATAAACATAAGATCTGCACTCTTCAGGGCTCAGATTTATCTTCATACTTTGATGATAAAAGCGAAGAACTTCAAAGTGACCATGCTCTAAAGGGGATGGCATAAGGGAACTCTAGTGTACAAGCACATTATCATGCTGATGTTGGAAGCGTTACAGTGTTTTTATGCTACACGGATTAAATAGGGGCAGAATAAGAAGAATGATTCAATTTGCACTTCGATTAAAAGTGGTTTCCTGCTTAACATGTATCCCAGTGTTTGATAATTATCAAAGGGATGTTATTCAGAAACTGTTAATGCTGGCCACAGAGGGCTGTGGCTAGGTCAACCGACTCACTCCAGCTGAACTAACAATCACTAACCAAAGAAATCCTTCATATAAAGATCTTGTTCTTTTAGTTGCGGATTTCGGGCAATCCCAAACACAAGATGTCAAGAAACGTGATGATATTTTAGGTCAAGCTCCTAAATGGTGATCCTACAGTGCACTGTGAGAGAGTTTCAAAGAAGCCCCTCATCACGGTCTTGTGAAAAAAAAGGAGTGACCATCTCACAGTGTGACGGCTGCTACAACCTACCACTACTACCTCAAGACAGCTTTGATTTCTTGTTGAACCTGTTGGTAAAGTTGATCACAAAAATGTCCTTTCCCATTTTAGATCTGGTGTTAGAGATTTGAGAGATTAGTGTGCTTTCATGGCATTATGGCTGCGGTACTTCCGCCTAGGGTTAGGTCACGTGTTCCAGCGTTTGTAGGTTACTGCGCCCTAGCCTGTCTAAATAACACAATTACAGCTAGGAAAAACTAAGATGCTATTTGCACCTCATTTTTTATTTTATTTGAATGGTCATAAATTTGTATTGATTTATGGATTGCTTCATGCTTCATACATCAAACGACGTCATACCCGAGTTTATTAGATCCATGTTGAACAGACTGTGGGCACCATAAGAATCAATGACGTACTATCATCATCATATAGTTTTTAAACAAGCCCTGGAACAATAGAGTAAATAAGCATTTTAGGGAAAAAACAACAAGCATGTGAACTTATGTAAAGGTTCTAGCCTTTTGCTCTTCTTGAAAGGACAAAAAAAACATACATGAAGATCACATCAACACATCATTACAGCCAGTACATTTCTGCAGAATCTTCAGCTTTCAAAGAGTATGTGCACCCTTAATTTCTCACATTAGCTGCAGAATTGGGGGGGGTGGATGGGGCAGGTTACCATTAAGAGGTTTGATCCTAAACTCTGCTTGCAGTCTGCATGGTGTTTCACATTTCACACTAAGAGGCAAAATATATATTGGCTACCCCAAACTGTCCCTAAGTGTGTACTCTTGTCAGAGTGTGTGTGCGTGCGTGTGTCTTCTATTCCCGGGAAAAGTCTCTGGATTCATCACTACTCAGACCAGGCTAAACCAGTTACTGAAGATGAATGAATAAATAATAAATTGTGTTAAATGGTGATCATAACTGGGAGTAATCTCCCACCACGTAGATCCTTGCCGAAAGGCAGTAATTATCTGAAAAGCGGCTTTGTTGTCCGTCTGTACAAATTACATCAGGTACTTGTAATTATGTTTCTGTGTTCTTTTAACTATTTATCAATGAGCTCATTAAGAGACAGCCATACAACTTTACTCTGCCAGTGCAGCTTAAAAAAATTGTGTCTAACACATAATTGGTTATAATCTGGAACCGTTTTAAACTCAACACTTTTAATTTAAACTTTTTGATGGCTTAAAGAAAGGCAAAATTAATATTTCTATACTGCTTTGTCTGCTTCTCTGCTGGGGTCGAGTATTTCCACCAATAACAATCAATCATGGCATCCCATGTGCAAGGAACGTGGTGCATAATTTGACTTTTAACATTATTTCTAGTAACTTTATTTTTCTGCTTGATTAAATCACTTGAATTACAAGAATACAAGAAGTGTAACAATACATCACGATGCGTGTACGAGTGATTCACATCATGGATGTCAGCATTCTATTAATTATTAATTATTTTAATTACTAACGCAACTGCACTGTTTGAATCCCAGAGGTCCCAAATTTGCACAAAATAGAAAGCACACTGACTGATCGCTCCTGATCACAAAACTGATATGTTGTACATATCGGCTGTATAGTTTATACACTTACGCAGGTTCCGCCACAATAGTATACCTCTGTTTGTAGCAATTTTTTTTTTTAAATTTAGATTTATCCAGTCAAAAATGCAGTGTTTCACATGGGCTGTTATACAGAAATAAAAAGGAGCTTTTTCAGTCATAAATTTCCTTATCGAAATCTAGCTTAGAATATTCTGACAATCAAACTGAATTGTGCCCAAAGTGCATCGTTACACCCCTTAAAAAAATGCACACTTCTGCAGCAGGGGGACAAACAATAAATTCATCATCTAACCCACCACAGCCGTGAAAGCTCCCGCATGTTTTCCCATGCCTTTTCTTTTTTTTTTTTTGGACATAGCACCTCTTTCCTTGCATCCCAAGCAAACAATCATCTGAGTGTGGCTGGTGTCATTAACTTCTCCCAGTATGTTTTTCAGATATGTTTTCAGAGTTATATGACAGCTTGGCGATGGGTTTTATTCCCACATAACCACGTATTCGAAAAGCTGAAAGTATCAAAGTCTACCATGGTAGACAGTTAAAGACTAGGCACCTTTGAAGCCCAGCAAGCTGCTGAAACCTATTACATGCTACTGATTTCCCATGAGCTCGTCATACTGTTTCCTATGTACTCTGTGATGGAACGTATATCTTTGGCCAGCAATGCACAGAAAGAAAGTGCCATCTTGTTTAGTTATCACATACTGTGCTAATAAATGCGATGTTTAATGTTCAACATTGATTTAAAATAAAAAAAAAATCTATCAGTTTGGTATTTTTGATCCTGGTATTGATCAAAGACGTAAACAATGGTAATAAACTCACCATGTGCACCACCTCCGGGTAGATGGGCTCAGTGATGACATTCCTGTTGTGTGTGATGTATTCCACCATCTCGCTGAGTGCCGCCCGCTTCACCTCCTTCCATTTCAGGTCGCTCAGTGGATCGGATACGAAGTCAAAGAGCACACAGCACTGGCGCAGCTTCTGCACAAACAGATTCTCCTGCTCTGCTGGGGGCACATCTACACCAACAGGGCAGAAAAACACAGAGGAGTTTCAATGTTGGGTGCCAAGATAGAAAGGACAGATTGATATAACGAGTATTTCTTTTGATTATAATATTACTCATTTGATTATAGTCTGCCATGTTCTTTAGTGTAATAAAGTTAAACATCCTAGAGGTAGCAATGTAACCTGTTTACAATGGTGAGGTTCACTTCGTTATACATTTTGTAGTAAAATATTTGATGTTGTATGTAGCGTGTGATGCACAGTTGAAAGTGGTGTCCCTCCTACTCTAGTTATCTTTGTTTTTTGCTCCGTTAACCCACTTTTTCTGTTTGTTGGAAACGAATGGCTGTTAATTAAAATTCATACACTTTACCATCCTCTTGTGACTCATCTCTGTAAAGTAAAAAAGTCTCGAAAATATGGGAAATACCCCGAAGCAGCAGTAAGTTTAACCATGCTCCAGCCCTGGACCTCATTGCAAGAAAAGCTCACCTGAGGCAGAAATCAGGAAATGGAACACGTATTACACAGCCAAAGGATTTTCTACAGTCTGCATTTCCTGTGTAAAGAACCAGAGTGCGCGCTCGTACGATTTAATGGGGAATCTCGAGGGAGGGCTAGTGACGTTTGAGTTCCACGCGCTCAGGTAAAAGAAATAATAATGAATCAGTAGGTTAGTGGTTGCATTAACTGACTGAAGGAAACCAGGCTTACTATCTGTGCTAATTTCAGCGTGTGTCAAATGATATTACTGGCTATATCTTTTTTGTTTCTATCCCATAATTCCCATTGGACTCAAAATGTCATGAAGGTCTTCCAGACTGATGAATTCACATTCTGACAGTCAATCATGTGGCTGAGCCGGCAAGGTGACGCAGGCTTTTAAAGGCTACTTTACACCACCATAAATATACCACAGTCGCTTGAAAGTAGTGTCTGGCTTTAAATCAAAATTAATAAGCAGTGGCCTTCCTTTCTGCTGAAATAACGCAGTTCAGGAACACAAACCTGGAACCAAAGCGGTAGATTTATATTTCTCAATATAGTTTGATTGGAATTAGACCCTGATTCTTGCCTTAAGCATGTTAAGTGCCTTAGGTGCTTAATTTTTTTTAAAATTCAAGTTCTGGGAAAACCTGAAATTTAGAGAACATTATAGCATTTTCAAATCTTAACCGATTTTAAAAACGAGAGACCAGAGCCAGACTGACTGACAGGTTTTTAATATTTTAATCGTAAGAATGCACACACCAGACGATTCAGTTAAGGCGCAGTACGAGACAATTGGTATTTATACTAAACAATTTCAGAGTGCCGATTCGAGGAACTTGGGATCGCTCCGAAACTCGCGTGATCAAATATGACTTCACAGCAAAACAAACAAAGGTGGACCAACATTGCCAGCTGGTTGCACTTGTGTGTGCTCCGTTTTGCACCGAAAACCAAAATACAAGAAAAATATTGTAGATGAAGTAATGGCTGAGAAAACAGATTCAGCATTTTACATTTATACATTTACTTATACATTTTGCACCACGAGCTGGAGGCTAGTTTTACTATTGGTCTCAAACAGTGCTACTGCAAGCTACTGCTACAAACCAATGTTACTGTTATTTGTACACAGATGGAGGAGAGAATAAAATCATTAAAAATGTAGTCATTTATACATTCGCTGTCCTTCCACTGCCCTGGAGATGCCATGTTCCTGATTTACAGAAGCAGGCATCATCCGCTGGTGATGCTTCCCAGTCAGCTCTCTCATTGGCTATTGTGGATTTCTGCTCAACATCCCATCACTGTTCCTTTCAGACTACAGGACTATAAATTTTGATATTGACAATGCAAAATTGAAGAGATGCTGATCCAGTCAATAACAGTAAGGTTACGTCTGTGAACCCCTTACACTACAGGATCATTTGGGCAGATAAATGGCTCAGACCAGCCTTGAATCGGAAACAGGGAACAAGCGTAGGACTCACAGTGCAACTCATGATACGATACCACCGTGACATGCTGCTCATGCTAATGGTATCATGATAGTGACTGTGCAATACTCGATATGTTGCAAAAGATGCATCATGATATCTGTGTAACTGAAGAAAAAAAAAAGCAGGAAATATTTATTTATTCATTAAATACATTTTTAAATCATTATTATGGCAAAGATCATAAACACAGTTACTCTGGTCATGATTACTCACTGACTGCAAACATCGTATACTTACTGAACTTAAAGGAAAGTAATCACTTCTATACACACCATTATGATAACTGATGATTATCATCATTGTTGTTATTAAGTCCCCTGTTAGCCTCACACATCCACAAGGACACTTCATAAACCTGGCAATATGTTTGTCTGATATTCTGGTATAAGATGAATTCATCATCAACAAGTCTTAATTACACTTGTTGTATTTACAGTAATTTAACAGTCTAGTGTACAGACAAGTATCTGAATGTTTAAGTTCACATTTCTATCATGAACAAATTTCTAACAAACTGGCACGGTCACTTTAAGAGGAAAATTCAGTTACGCAAGACTGGAGAAGAGAACTCGAGCACCAGAGGCACACGGTTTCCTAACTGTAATCATCCGGCATTTAATTTCAATATATTCTGTGAGTAAAACAAAGACTTTTTTTAATATCATATAAAACCGAATGTGGATTGGGCAATTAAAAGGAGAACCAGATAGAGAGTAGACCATTGCTTTACTTGGTCATGTTGGACACTACAGTTTTAAAAAGGATAGTTTTATCAATAATATAATTAAATATAATGGTGTTTAAAAGAAAAAAACAAGTGAAATACTTAAAATAGAATTAAATGACTCAGCATGTTAGCTCAGTGTAGCATACCTTAGCATCCTTAGTATAGAAACCAGTGTTTTAATAACACGCATGCAGGTGAAGGACTCACCTGAGGATTTACTGTTTATTGTTGAATATTGATTAGTTTGTAGTTAAAGTGAAGCAAAAGACCAGCCGAAGGTGAGGAGCTCTTCTCGTTATCCTGTACCTGGCTTGAGCTGAACTAAAAACATGCCACGGCGAGAGCAATGTTGCGAAACTGAATGCAGCACAATAGTTGTTTTTTTTTCTCTCTCAATTATCTTGTTTTCATAATGGTTGAAATGGTAAATGGAGTTTTTTTCCCCCTTAGCAAGCTTACCCTCATTCATTTGGTAAGTGCCACTACAAGGAGGCACGAAGGAGTGATTATGTTTAGCCAAATTAGACAGCCTGCATGTTTTAATAAAAATATAAATTTTTTGCACCAGCATATCAATAAGGCATTGCAAGGAGAAATAATACAATATATTCCCATATCGGTATTTTGTTCCAACCCCATTCAGGAGGAGTGAATCGGACACAAAATCTGCCCAATTATCCTCTAGTGTGGGGCCAGCGTTAAGTGTTAAATTGAATCAGGAACTATTTTAATGTTGCTGGCCAAAAAGACAGAATGAAGCATATAGTCTTTGCGGTGGGTGTCTATTTTACCTTTCGTCTTTGTCATCTTTTATTGCAGGTAATATTCATTGTTCACAATGCTGCATTCAATTTTGTGTACTGACAAGCCAAAACATTATGCAAAAAAGAAAAAAAAAAAAACATACTAAATCAATAAATAAAAAGTCTATTGTTTTGAATCCATCTGGTGCTTTGGTTAAACGCCTAATATTTTGAGTACAAGAGGATGACTTTAAGGATTACAGGCTTAATAGAAATAACGCTTCTAACCTGGTTAACATGCCTGACTGCTCAGCTCACCTGCGTACAGCAGCCGGGCTTGTTTTTGCATGTTGTTCTGCTAACGTGTGTGCAGGACCGATGAAGGGGTCTAGTTACAAATGACTGCAGGGTGTGGGCTTACATACCAAACTACCAGAAGGATTGACTACCTCAAATGAATGCAACAGTGATCACAGTTCTGCCAGGATTGTTTTATAAGAAAATTGAATATAACTGAGCGACTGGCATTCATAATCAGGTAAGATAACTGTGAACATCCTTCCAAATAAGACAAAACAGAGCGTCGACACAACCGGTATCGTATCAAAGCATAGAGCAATCCTGAGCTAAGTCATCAAGGCTTGAACACATCAAACAATAAAGAAAAAGGCAAAAGACATGAGTGACCTCAAAATGAACCAGATACACCCGCAATAATAAAAGAAGAGGTCATTTCAAAACCCAAGCTTGCTTGCAAAAACGTGGTGTTGACACAGGAAAGAAGCACTTTCCTCCATCTTAACACAAAATCCTATAGCTTTACAGCTCCAGCCCCACTTCAACACACACTTCCCCAAGCTGTGACCTCACTTCCTTTGACATCAACAGTCTCAGTGGGGGATGGGAGAGGCAGAAGACAGTAAAACTGCTCCAACCCCCTCCTCTTCTTACTACCTCCTTGCTCACACTTTTTAGTACAATACAACTGAGCTTTCATCTGTTTATTTGCATCATTCAGCAGACTCCCAGTCCCTTCTTACAGAAGCAAAACAACATAAAAAAAAAGCATTTAAAAAATGGGAAAATGCAAATCAATTACAAACTGATCAAATCTTTTTTGAGATTCTGAAAAAAACGACAACTCATTTTTACTACAGCACAACACAGTCGCTGCATTTTTATGAGGCAGAGTCTCATCCCTACCCCCATCCACAGACAATGAAGCGGAACGGCTCACCTCTGAAATACGTGAGGGCCAAAGGCTGAAAAGGCCCATTTGAGCTCGGTGTGTCCAAAACCATCTTGCTCCCCTTTTTAGAGCATGTCAACACCTATCTGTCCGTCCAAGAGGGAGGGAGTTGTGGAGTGTAGGAGGGAGAAGGCGGATCACCTACAGCGATTTGAGCTAGCCTCCATTTCAGCACCAGCACTCTCAGCAGAAAATGAAGCTCCACTGCAAGCTGGAGGGAAACAGCTCGCTAGTGATGTCATCCACAAAGAGCCACTCGCCATTGGATGGCTGGAATCACATGACCGGACCTCACGACTGCAAGCTGAGGAGGCTGGTCATTGGCTGTCAAGTTTCAAGGCGGGCAGGACATTGTCTATACGGTGAAGACATTCAGATTTCAAAGGAAAGTACAGATGACTATCTGCAAAAGTGCTCCAGCCAGCAAAACATTTGTGCCTAATGCAGCACAATATTTAATGGTTATAATAAACCCACACAACTGGAGGGAAATGTAAAATACCCAAGCAAACCATGCATGCAATTTCTATTCATCAATGCTGCTATTAAAGCTAAATCACATGGCCATTTCTTGGCTCCTTTATGACAGTGTAAGAAAAGCATGACCGTATTATAAGACACGTTTAATCCTGTCACGGTTCAGGTTTAGCTCCGTAAGACAGTCCTCGAAGTCAGAGTCAGCTGTGACTTGAGAGAAGACACTTACGTGCGTGTCAGCTCTTCTGACAAAAATAGCCAACACTTTTACTGTTGAAGGTGAAAGGAAAAGTATGACTTAATATTTCTGTCAGAGTACAACCCTGACACATTCTCATACACACACACACACACACACACACACAAAATAAACAAGCAACCACACAGAAGCAGCAAAGTGCTGACAGGAAACCGCATCATCAGCAGCTCACTCGCTGCAGCGAGTCTTCAGCTGAACAGACTCAGATGATCCGGTACAGCAGGAACACACCCAGGCTTCATGTCATCACTGAGCCTAAGCAGAATTTAGCTTAGAGAACAGGAAGAGATGCATCTGTGAGGTGACGGACTGTATTAGGGGAATTGAAATATTAGAAAGATGAGCAAAACTAAAAAGTGTGAATGACAATTTGAATTATGCTTTAAATCTAACTTTGAAAAAGTCTACAGCATGCTTTTAGTGTAGTGCAGGGCAGAGTGAGGGGGTCCCAAACATCTCCATACATGGGGGAAATTAATACTTTTTAGCTAAATGCAACTTTATGTACAAAACATCCTCTATGTGATTGCCATTCCTTTGTAAACACGTGCAGAGTCGTCTCTCCCACTCATGATGAACTCGTGTCAACACATCTGGTGTCACACATGCAACTGCACTTTAAATGAAGCCCTTTAAATGATCTTTGTGCTGTAGCCATGAGCTCATTCTTTTTGTCAAAGGCATTCAAAAATGGAAAAGAAAAACATTACCAAATTTGGAAGGACAGACATTTTGTGAAAAAGTATTAATTTCCCTGGCTTTTCAACTACACATCATTACATGCATGTATAGCTACATATATGTAAAAGTTTGATTTGTTTGATAAACAGACTGCACAAAACTCTGCTAGTCCAATCTGCTCTTATATTAATATTAACACTAAGAACAACACTAAGAGGAACACTAAGAGGAATGGAAATGAAAAAAGGACACTGATCTGCATCAAAGCACATGACCTGATCATAATGCTGCAGAAAGGAGACGACACAGCCCTGGGTAAATATAATCAGAGACTGTGTACCGGTAAAAAGCCCTCTGATAAAAGGCTTGCCTATGCTGTGCTTCGGCCTAAAAAAAAAGAGCTTTTGTTCTTCGAGTAACCTCAGTACAGTCATGAACTGCCCTTAGAAGCCTGTGACTTGAAGCCTTGGACATTTTGTTCTTCGAGGAACCTCATTACAGTCATGAACTGCCCTTAGAAGCCTGTGACATTTTGCTCTTCAGGTCAAATTCTCAGAAATAAAGTGAGACTCTGTAACTCTATATTTAAATCAGGCGGCAATCAATGGACACTAATGTCATGCTGGAACTCTCTCTTAATGACTACTATTTCTGATATGCTTTTGTAAAGTTTAGCATTTTTTGGGCAATTTCTGATTCCGTATTGTGTACGTAATCAATCAATGAGGCACAGGAGGATTCAAAATTGAAGTCAGCTATGATGGTTTACAGCAGCTGTACCTATTTCACTTCATGTCCTTATATCAGAAAGCTATGAAAAACTAAAAAGAACAAACTCACTCACTCACTCATTCAACATCAGTGTTTTCACCCACTAAAATACCCAATGTTCATCATGGAAATGAGTCATACGAGCGCTAGAAAACCTGAGCATGAGCACTCAGTCTTGTACCTCTAGATTTATCCTTTCTGCAGTCATGCTAGTTGCAGAACAACCTATATTGATCAGTATTTCGGGTGCACGTCATTCCTGGCCAACAATTATACATGGGTTTAAAAAAAAGGGGGGGTGCTTGTTCTTTTCTTCATAATTTCCAAGAAAAATGTGTATTGGCTGGTTGTGTAGTGGTTAATAGCTTCAGGAAGGGACAGAAATATGTAGTGTGCAGGTATCATTTTGGACCAAGACTGTGAATCACCTGCAAAATCAACCCAAGCACAATGTAAAGGAAACTGATCATCTTTATTCCAAACAACAAAGACACCAGTCAAAATCACACAGCATAGGGTGCTAATTTTATTGTACCTCAATTTTTTGATATTAGTTATATAGACAGATCTTTGTATATATTAAGGGTTATTCAGTGTGTCCTGTTACAAACATGCACGGCATAATTATAACCCCAATTCCCAAAAAAGTTGGGGCGTTGTACAAATTGTAAATTAAAAACAGAATACAGTGAATCCCCGCCTATTGCGGGGGTTACGTTCCGCCGGCCCCCCGCGAAAGGTGAAATCGCGATACTGCGAAGTCACATTAATTTTTATTATTTATATATATTTTAAGGCTTTATAAACTATTTCCAGTCTCTTAACCTTTTCCACACTCTTATAAACACTTCCCATGCTCTTAAATGCTTTCTACACTCTTAAACCTACGTCATTTTAACATGTAAAATCCTATATATCGGGCACTGACCAGATGAGATGAATGGTCACTGAGCCAATCAGCACCCAGGACACACAACACAGCGCTCTCTGGTTGGTCGCCTCCCATCCAATAGTGTGTCATGTACAATCTCATGTGGGCAAACTAGC
>JAQMCW010000020.1:8369182-8390232 GCA_030068335.1 Chrysichthys cranchii
CTGATGAAATACAGTGCATACTGTTTTATTTCGATTTAAATGTTCTTTTAATGTTTGAATGAACATTTTTTAAAATACTTTATATTCCAGAGTCCCGTGAAAGGCAAAAAAAATTCCGCGAATCGAATTTTGAAAATCCGCGATGCAGTGAATCCGCGAAAGGCGAACCGCGGTATTGCGGGGGTTCACTGTACAACGATATGGAAATCTCATAAATCCATATTTTATTCATAAAAGAACATAGAAAATGTATCTAATGTTGAAAGTGAGACATTTTGCTAGTTCATGAAAAATACTGGCTCATTTTGAATTTCATGACGGCAACGTCTCAAAAAAGTTGCTATGCAATAAGAGGCCGGAAAAGTCAGTGGTACGAAAAAGCAATAGCTAGAGGAACAATTTGCAAATAATCTGGTCAATTGGCAACAGGCCAGCAACATGACTGGGTATAAAAAGAGTATCTTAGAGTGGCAGTGTCTCTCAGAAGTAAAGATGGGCAAAGGATCACCTATCCCCCTAGTACTGCATCGAGAAATAGTGGAGCAATTTCAGAAAAACATTCCTTTAAAAATTTGAAATTATTTTCAGAAAACAAGGTCGCCAAGTCATCTGTACTAAAGAGAAGGACCACCCAGGTTTTTAATCAGTGTTCAATTGAAAAGCCAGCATTTCTGATGCTATAAGGGTGCATTAGTGCATATGGCTTGGGCAGCTTGAATATCTAGAAAGGCACCATGAACGCTGAAAGGCATATCCAGGTTCTAGAATAACATATGCTCCCATCTAGAGGACATCTCTTTCAGGGAAGACCTTGCGTTTTCCAATGTGACAATGCCAAACCACACACTGAATCAGTTACAACACCACGGCTTCGTAGAAGAAGGGTCCGGGTACTGAATTGGCCTGCCAGCAGGCCAGATCTTTCTTTGAAAACATTTGGCGCATAATACAACATAAAATATGACACAGAAGACCTAGGACAGTTGAGCAACTGGAATACTGTATCAGACAAGAATGGGACAACGTTCCTCTGCCAAAACTCGAGCAACTGGTCTCCTCAGTCCCCAGACGGTCACAGACAGTTGTTAAAAGCAAAGGGGATGCCACACAGTGGTAAAACAAGGCCATGAACAAATTTTTTGAGACATATTGCTGCCATGACATTCAAAATTACCTTATTTTCTCCTTCAAATGATGCATTTTCTCAGTTTAAACATTGCTCTGTTATGTTTTCTGTGTTCTGTTATACATAAAATATGAATTTATGAGATTTCCAGATCATTTATGTTTTTATTTACAATTAGCACAACATCCTAAGTTTTTCAGGAATTGGGACTGGAAGTCAATAAAACCCATTCAGCAATAAAACACACAGCCATGCTTTCTGGCAGGAATCTGAGTTACCGCACCAAAAAACTATGTACTCCATAATTTATCTTTCAAAATACAAACTTTTGAGGACCTTTACAACTGGGCAGGAGATAACTGGGGAGAAATTAGGAAGTGCTACCTGTAATGTCTGGCCACATTTTAACCAAATGAGCTGCCCTGAGAAGAGCTGAATTAAAATATTCAAGGGAGATGTACAAACCGCTGCACAATACTGGCTTCCTCAAAATAAACAAAACTTGCTTTCTTTTCTCTTTTTAAATTAAGCTATGGGAAAAAATAGACAAAAGAAATATTAAATACACATCATTCAAACCAGGAAGTCTCTGTACTGAGACCATTTCCTCACCACATACACAGTATGCATGCTTAAAGCTCTATTAGTGGTTAAAAAATTAATTTAGGTCATTTTTAGATGAGACAAAAAATTTCCAAGGCACAGATGACAAATCAACACTCTGCAGTTAACCACCCCAGAAATTCACTTTATTCAAACACGTTACTTTAGGGTGCTGTTCCAAACACGTTTATCTGTCAGAAGTAAAAACTTCAACTTAAAATCAGGACAATCATCCTTTCCCACCAGAGGGGGGAAAAAGGGCAAGAATGCCTAAAATACAAGTCATGGTCAAGTGGCTCTGTCAAAGCATACTGCCAAACCGGTCATGAGAAGTATTTAGAGTAATTTGGTACTTATAAAATGAAGAAATACTGCACAGAAAAGATGAATCTTTGTAATGTCTGAAAAAAAACAAAACCCTCATCAGATCAGCTAAAGGTTTCGAAAGGAGCAATCCCTTTCATCAAGTTAAACCAGTGTGTGCTGCAGCATTTTACAAAGCCATGAAACCGTGACACCATACCTGAGGAAATATCTCTAGCCAATCTATAAAGTTTAGATTCAAAAACTCTCCTTTTAACAACAGGTTTAACCATGAATTCCTGAAAGCATAGTGCTCAATGATGCAACATTCTTTCAGTATCGAGTGTCACATCACATTGCGTAAAACAAAAACTCATTGTCACTTTGGCTTGGTTTGGTCTTAGTCATATACTGATGGCTATTACTGTTACTCTTTGACTCTGTGTGTATCAGCCAGATAATTTTACAAAGATGTGCGACAACAGGACCAGGAGTGGACAAATCAGTAGACAGTGCACCAGGACAAGCAAATATTATGTCTGGGCTAACAGCTTTTTTTTTTTTTTTATGCATGCTTACCTGGTGTATAAGCAGTTTCGGCAACCATAGAAAAGTAATAGTAATTTAAAAATATATATATTATTTAATCTTTTAGTAAAAAAAAAAAAAAAAAAAAGTCTTCATTTATGATAACAAAATAATATGATGGTGTTATGCCGTTAATGTAGCACATGCTAATCCCATCGTTTGCTGCGCTACACACATCGGATGAGATGCAACCTGCACGACGTTAGATTTATTTCAGGATCAGGAACACTCGGTTATGTGAAAACAGTGATGAAACTGAGCCAAGTACAGTGCAGCACAAAGCTGTCAAATAACACTCAGCTAGTACAACATTCAGTCACCTTTCAGTTAAAAGTATCAAAAGAAATATGACACTAGCAATACAGATTTGCCTACAAGGGCAGAACATCGCATCCCATAACCTTAACATTTTGTTTCTTGAGGTCACAAACATCATGCGCTACATAATCTACTAGCTCATCATGCATTATTACATTACATTAACTGCCATATTTTGAACTAATCAATTAGGTTCCCAGGCAACCAAAACATGTGACTGGGCAGCACACTTGAGCTTTTAATGGCCCGGTGGCCTAGCTACTAAATTTATGACTTGTACACCCATGAAGAACACCCAACATTAGTTTCCCTATTAGGAGCATCAATGCTGCTAAATTTAGTTAAATAGTTAGCATAGATAAGTTAAGAAAATAGTCATAACAGAAGTAATGTCCCTGGACTCAGCTGGAAACTTATCATGCTTTCAATTTATTTTTCATATGAAATAAATACAACCCAGAAATGAATGCAAGTAAATGAAAGTGTGCTAGCTATCGGTCCTGAACAATAAAGAACTTTATTTACACTGCAAGCACAATTAAGGCAGCTACTGGATAGTTTAGCGCTCTGATTAGTTTAGAATTTTGATGAACATCTTTAAATTGAAAAGGTAAATTTTAAATGTGTTTAAATGAACATGTTTAAAAGAGCTTAAATCTGTGGTGATGGATTGAAGTCACATTTTGATTTGTGGCTGAATTTCTTTAAATTATTTTATATTTGTTGAAATCCAGCACAACTGAAATTAATGCTAAAAATGTAGACATTCAAGACAGCATTTGAGTATGAATGTATGTATGTATTTATTTATTTCCCCCCCTCCCCCAAGTATATGATGACTACAGTCATAGCTTTCACACACATACCTTTGAAGGCTGGCAGTTTCTGGAGCTCCCGGTTATTGCTGAGGCTAAAGCGAGAGGAGCTTTGCCTCTTCTCCTTTTTGACAGGGGCTTGAGATCCAGACTGTTTCCCCTTCAGCAGCTGTGTGGTGGGCGGCACACTATTGCTGCCCTTCCTGTTAGATCCCTGTGGGGAGGAGAGAAACTGCCTTGTATAAATTCTTATTTGGCATTAACGTGTCTAATTCACCTTTTGGAATTCCAAGAAACCGTTACTGAGTTCAGGGGGTAAACTTCTTAATATTCAAAATGAGTTTAGCTGTCAAACTGATATGAACTCTGATCTGCAAACAAACTGACCTGTCAGAAGAACATCATTCATCCAGACATGTAAGAGAACGATCATCCCACACTCACATCCAGCTAAACTAATTTCAGCATCTCACAGATCATAAGACTAGACAGCTTTGCTTCATCCTGACTACCTACACATAATCACATTTATTCACCATAATACACCTACATCTGGAAAAATCATCTCTGTGAAACATGTGAAATTTAAATATCCGCACGCAATTCATCAATTCCAGTATCTAACCTTCCAAAGTGACTAATGTCAGCATTTTGATTGGATTCCAGATGTATAAGAAGTTACGACTGTCACCATCAAAGCACAACTATTCACCAGTGTTGGTGCTTATAGAGATTAGATGGTGGACCACAAGACTAAAAACAGATTAGTAAGATCACATCCAGAGTAGCTCACACCCCCTCTACACATCAGTGGCGTGACAGCAAAAACCATGAGCAACTTCCTCCCTGGGATATTCCTGGGAGTGCACATCACTGATACCTTCATGTGGTATCTCAAAACCTCATCGTTACTGAAAAAAAGCGGCACCTCTTCTTTCTGAGAAGCCTGAAGAAGGCCAGCCAGTGCACACCCATCCTCATGTGTTTCTGCAGGTGCTTCATAAGAGACTGCTTTGACCTGTAGAATCACTGTCTGTTACAGAAACTTATCCTGCAGCAGGTGGTGAAAACTGGTCAGTCCATCACTGGGTCGCATATCCCTGCTGTTGAGGACCACTAGACTGAGCGGTGTTTTATTTAAAAAAAATAAAATAAAATAAATAAATACTAATAAAAAAATAATAATAATAAAAAAAAAAAGAGAGGACATCAGGAAGGATCCCAGTCACCCCTCCCACAGACTGTTCACACTCTTCCCACTGTTTAGAGGAAGAAGACCTGGGCCGAGTCCAGTTTCGCAAACATTTACTTGCCACAGAACTCCTGACCAGGTCCGCACGATGGCCACCTTGTTTTATTTCACCTTTTCGGCCTCCTTACCTACTCTCCCTACTGCACTCGGTCACCTGACACAAGAAACATTATACTTATGAATTCACACACACAAGTCACTTAACATGTACCGCTTCTCCGGACTATTAACAGAGTTTACATGAACATGCATCACTGATGTGCAATAGAGGTCATTGTGTAGCTTTTTTTAGGTTTATTGTATAGTCTTTTGCCAGTTTTCACAGAGTTTGTACTCTCGGTCACCGAGTTGTACTCCTTCTCTTGTCTGTCTGGCATGATTTGATTCCATATGGGAACATATTTAATTTACAAAACATAAATCAGAGTGAAGTCGAAAGTGCTTGCCACCTAAACACTTGTTCAAACTCCAACCACAAATAAATAAATAAATAAATAGAAATAATGTTGGAAAAGGGAAGGCTGCGCAAGAAGCTACACTGCCAAATACACACTGGTAAACCATGTTTGCTGCTAACGAGCTGTTAAAGTACCGTATAACAGGTCCTAGAGATAATACAGAGCATTTTATCAGACAAACACGAGCCTAGTACAAAATGAAACCTCAAAAAGGTCTGAAGCGTTTATTTGAAAGTAACAACCACCTATAAAATGACGCAAGAATCCCCCAAAACATTTTTTCCCTAGACATACTACAATAAGGACATCCCTCACGCTTAAGGGAGAGGTACAAAACAAAAGCTCAGAAACATCAATTTTTTCATTAAGTGCAGTACCATGATTCTCCAGGAACTATGTTTCCCTCATAACATCTCACCTGTTTGTGATGAGGGGAATGACAATCCCTACTTGACACTGCTGAACCAACCAAACCTATTCTGGACATCAAATCCATTTTAAACCGACTAGTACGTGCTGGGCTGTCAGGACCAGGTTTAAAGTGACTTAGCAAGCAGATTCAAACCTGAAGCAGACACAGTAGCAGCTCAGGAGCACTGCTGCACAATAAAGCATAGCCCTGAACCTTCCCTAAGGAAAAACTGATCACTCATGACGTTTCTTCTACCAATATCTAAGATTTTACAATACAGCCTGCAGTGCCGTTTATCCCTTTGGGGTTTCCCCTGTTATGAGTGTGAGGTTTTCTCTTGGTCATAACAGTCACATGTATGTAAAGTCGAGCAAATTTGTTTTTTTATGCAAAGCTGGCAATTAACTAGCTTTTACTTTACCTCATGATCTGAATTTTCTTGTCCTGCAGTTTTACTGACTTTTCCAGACTTCGGCGATTCCTAATAATGAAGTATAACAGAAAGGACAAATTAATGTCACTGGTAGATCATTCAACAACCTAGCCAAAATACATGTACATTACAATACATCAAGGGGAAAGTTAACACCGGCTGAACATTTTATTTGAGTAGATGGCGTTAACGACTGACAGGCGGTTAGCTAACTTAGCTAGCTAGTCAGGAACTTACAACTCAGGATATGCTTGCTCCAGGCTCGGTCTTTCATGATAACGTGGCTACTTAGGGCTATTTGAAACCAGACCAGCATTAAACTGGGTTGTTGGTTTTTTTTTTTTCAAATAAATACAAGAGTTATGTCGCAGAAACACAGCAGGTTCTCTTGCTAACTATTTAGCACCAGCCACTCCAAACAAATGTAGCCGTCTTAGCGCAAGCTACTAGCTAACTAGCTACCCATCTTAACTGGCTTCAGGTAAATATCGCGGCCAAATATGAATTGTTATGGGGGTTAACATTTGGACCAGGCTCAAACAAATCGTCTGGCACAATAAACGAAATAAGTTCACGCATTAATCCAAGGACGTAAACGGAAGGCTAATTTGAAAGAAGCTCGCTAGCGGTGCCTAGCTAGCCTGCATTAGCATTGTCCATCGAATTAAGAAGAGGAAGCTTAGCTAATAGTTACTAGTGCGCGAGCCTTTGTTTTTCTGGTTCACCTAATGTATGTTTACGAGAAGACAACTAGCTTACGAACCACCATAATCCCGTAGAGGGGAAATGCATTTTTACCTTGTCTTTTTTTGTTTTGTTCGGCATCGCACTCATATGTCCGACCCAAGCCTCAGCCTCAGAGCCCACTCCCCGACTGGAGCTACACACACACTTTCCCCCTCATATCTCCTCTGATAGGCGGCTCGTGTAGGCTGTCAAACATCTCTACACAAGCATTTACAATGCACTCCCAAAGGAGCTCATATTCAAGACACAATGATTTGGTTCACCGTGGCTAAAACAAGTTTTTAACTTCCTTGATGATAATGCTTGTGTTGCGTTCCCCTTTTAAACTTTTGTTAAAGAAGAACTGGGCCATTTTTACCCCCCATCATGAGACCTTCTCTCTCATTTTGTCTACTGAGATTAAAAAGGACAAATTTATTTTTAGTCCCTGTGCTACACTCCCCTTTTCATATTTATATCACACAGCAGGCTTGCAGGACCAGGAGCCCGGGTTCGACCCTGAGCTCAGTGTTACTGTCTGGGTGGAGCATCTCTGTATGGGGTTCTGCTGGGTTCTCTGGTTTCCTCCCATCTCCCAAAAACATGCCAAAGTGAACTGGTGAGTGTGTGGGGGTGTACTGTGATGGACTGAAGGAGTCCCATTCAGGGTGTGTCCCCACTTCATGCCCAGTGTTCCTGGGAAAAGCTCCAAATCCATCATTTCCCTCATCAGAATAAGGTGCTTACTGGAGATGAATTTACTTGGAAAAGGTTGTGTTTGGGCTAAAATAACAACTGAGAACAAAACGTGATGATAATCAAGCACTACTGTCTACAAAAGTAAAGTCCTGAATTCACTCTGGCACATTACCTTCACATCTGATTTACATATATACTTGATTACATGCACCTGTGGTAGGAGCATCCCCAGGCATGAGGAGTGATCTTTTGTGCCTTTACTGTAACCCAAAATATAAAGCTGTTCAAGCTTGGTCATTTGAAATATTGTTTTGAGTCTCACCTGAGTCAATATGACCTATGAACAGTTCACCCATCGATTAGTATCCCATAAAACAATATATTTCAGCCAATCCATCAATCTGGAATTATTTTTTTAGTTCATTATAGGCTATTTATTATAGACCTAATGCAACAGGGGTTCTCAGACTGTAACGTCTAACAATGATAAATTAACTATAAAATAAATGTCAGAGAGCACCTAAAAACTATTCAATTAAGGTTATTAATATTTTCTCTTCTTCCACTGGTTAAAGCAGCCCTATTACACAGTGAATCCCAGAATTCCCAGGAATGCTGAGCATCTACACCTTACCACACTCATTTATCCATTATTGAAACTGGTTAAGTTACAGGACATACTGTGTGTTCTTTAACACAACACTAACAGTCCTTACAGACAGTGATGGGGTCCATGACTTTTTTTTTTTTTTTTTTTAGTTACAGTGGTGAAAATCACAGCCATTAGCAGAGATTTTGTTTGCTTGTTATTTAGTTCTTAGTCTTTTTATCCAGTCACTTGTAACAAATGGGTTTAATCCCAAAACAGGTAGGCTGCCTCTGTAGGCCTAATGTGTACATATATAAAATATTAGTGTTCACATTGAAATAATTCACAATTTAATCATGAATGTTGTTCATGAATTAGTGGGTTCATGTCTACAAAAAAGTCCAAGAACCTCTACTCTAGAAATACCATGTACTGAGAATACACGCATTAAACGGTATTATGAATGAATTTAAAAAGTCAGACAGTGTTCTGGTGCCATCTGCTGCCTCATAATAAGAACTGAATAAGTGTTTATAAAGATCTGACATGGCTGTGCCGATTGAATCTTTAGTTAGACATGGTATATACACCCAGTTCCAGTTTTCTAGGTTCAGCCATGTAATTTATACTGACGTCCCTCAGTCCGTTTAATCAGGTCCACCTACTAGCAGACTTTGTCATAGACAACGACCTGAACGTAGCCCATCTGTTAGGCAGCATGCGTCAGCCCCCTCCAGTCTTGGCCTCAGATGCTCTGCCCAGAGCACACCTCTAACCTGGCTCAAGAGACTAAAGCTCACTCCATCTTGTATATTAATAAAATAGGGCCACCACTTCGTAGTTATTAGCACAGCAATAATAAATGGCACCCCCATGATAATGCACTGCATCTGTGTAACTAATTTATCCCATCAGTTAACCGTTATAACGTACAGGATTTTACATGAATTAAAAGGCACTCACAAATGAATTTAAATGAAATTTATTTTGGAATTTGAAGATTAAATTTACAGTATCACATTTACACTTACTGGAAAGATTTGTGGAATGTAAATAAATACAAAAAAAAAGGAACACAAACCAAAATACAAAAGCAAAACTGGAAAAAGGGGAACAGGTGCACTGGATCACCAACCCTGATTTAACAAGTCATGAAAGGGCAGGAACGTCATCAATAACCAAAACTCAGAATGCCACGTGGGCTCAATTAGCACCCAAGCACCTAGCTAGGTACAGCTGCACAACTAAGTAGTAGTCTCAATGTAACTTTGTGTTACACATAACCATCACTAGCTCATTCTTTATACAGTGATCTAGGTTTCCAGGAACAGGTTAGGTTTAGCACAGTTCGAAAGTTTTAAACTTAGAACAGTGACTGAACAGGATCTGGAAAACTTTGCCTTTATCCTTACAGGTTTAGATAGTCTTACTGATGAATACATGCATCTTTTTACACATGGGAGCTCATGCGGTTGTACTCCTGGTGGCTGTCACTTGCGCAACTGCAGCCGCCCAGGTGCAGCTCGAGCCCGCCCAGTTAAAACCTGTACAATTTTTATGGAACTATGAACAGACAAACAAAGCAGTTTTTAATCAACCTCCTCCATGCGGGATGTGTCGTCATCCCCTTCCAAGGGTGGCATGTCCTCAATGGGAGCAGAGCTGGGTTCTTCACTTGACAGGTCATCCTCATCAATGCCTAAAACAAATGAAAAACAAACTTGAGAACGCTACATTACATATGCATTATATACGCGGACATGGCTTCTCCTGAAAGTATTTATTGGTTGGATTGTGTTCTCTGGAGTACAAACTGGTGTATCTGACATGAGCTGTACTCTTACCCAAGCCCAGCTTGATCATTCTGTAGATACGGTTTGAGTGTGTCTGAGGATCATCAAGAGTGAAGCCAGAGGAAAGCAGCGCAGTCTCAAATAGCAAGATGACTAGATCCTTTACAGACTTGTCATTCTTGTCAGCCTCTGCTTTTTGCCGGAGGGTTTCAATAATGGGGTGATCAGGGTTGATCTCTAGGTGTTTCTTGGCAGCCATGTAGCCCATAGTGGAGTTGTCCCTCAGAGCCTGGGCCTTCATGATCCTCTCCATGTTGGCTGTCCAGCCATATGTACTGGTCACAATGCAGCAGGGGGAGGCAACCAGGCGGTTGGAGACGGTAACCTGTAAGAGCAGAAATGATCAAATGAGTCATGAGTTCTGACGTTAGCGCTACAAGGTTTGCCGCAAGCAATGCAATTACTTTCCACAATTTTTCTTACCTTCTCAACCTTCTTTTCAAGGATGTCCTTCATGATCTTGCACAAGTTCTCAAACTGTGCCTTCTTCTCCTCCTGCTTCTTCTTTTCCTCCTCATCCTCAGGCAACTCTAGACCCTCCTTGGTCACTGATACCAGGTTCTTGCCCTCAAATTCCTTTAGCTGCTGAACACAGTATTCATCAATGGGCTCAATCATGTAGATCACCTCCAGGCCAGCTTTGCGCAGGCGTTCCACAAAGGCAGAGTTGGCCACCTGTTCTTTGGTCTCACCTGCAACAAATTTGATAATCTTTTAAGTAAAGCTCTTAAACATTCACACATGTCCGGACATTCCTAACCTAAGCATTCCTAACCAAAGCTAAATTTCATTTTGTGTTTCCGGTGGTCTCCTTACCGGTAATGTAATAGATATGCTTCTGGGTGTCCTTCATGCGAGTGACGTAATCTTTAAGGGACACCATCTCATCCCCAGAGGCAGAGGTGTAGTAGCGCAGAAGCTCAGAGAGTTTTTTCCTATTCTGAGAGTCCTCATGGATACCAAGCTGTTGAATAGAAGGCACACAAAAAGGCTTTCGGATAAAAAAAAAAATTCCAAAAATGCCACAGGCAGTTTGCATTGTGCATTAGGAGACTGCAAGAACACCATCAGCTTTGGGCAGGTGTACAAGATCAAACCAGGAAACAGATGGCAATCAGATGACGTTCGATGAGTGGAGCATATGGTAACCTTCTCCAATTACAGTGCTAAAGAAAACCAGTACAGTTTAGTTCTCAATCTCCTTTTCACACCCAATGGAAAACCCTGTGTTGAATCTTGTCAATCAAGTAAACATACAACATTGCACTTTCATGCCTCATTTTTTACCATGGCTTGACTCAAACGCTCCGTGACTTTATACTAGGGGTGGGCAAGCTGAACCATGGAGGGCCGGTGTAGGTGCAGGTTTGTCGGATGACCTTTCTATGGGCAATTCAAAAAGACTCCTCCCACAGCTCTAAACTGCTTTATTATTGGCTGATTGAGAGGTTCTCTCAAAAACCTGCACCCGCAGCGGCCCTTAATGGCTCGGTTTGCCGACCCCTGCTTTATACCTTTTAACGCTTAACTGAAAATGGTACACAGGGGATCCTCAATTTATGGAGGAGTTCCGTTCCTACGGTTTGACGTGAACAGGATTTTCACCGTCAGTCAGAACTCACACACTGTATAATGTTAAAACAGCCTAATACAGCACCCGGATCTCCAACTAGGTAACAAAAACAAAAACAAACGCGCTGATTGGCTGACATGGCGAAGGACTCTTATGATTGCTCTGTACGTTTGTGCTCAGGGTTTGTATGAACTGTGTCGGGTTTGGTTGAGAGATCTACCTGAGCGCCACATTCATCTAAATATTAACGCCGAATGTAAACAAAGCCTCTAAGACTTTTTTTTTTTAAATTTGAGAGATGGCGACTGACAACCATGAAACGCCACAGGTCGATGATGCTGTAAACTGAGGATTCTCTGTATTTTAGTGCATCACATTTAGTGTTTCACATTTTAGTACTCAAGGTGGCTTAGAAAAGATATCCAATTGCTTGGCCCAACAATATACCTTAATATTCTTGGAGAATTGTTCATAGTACTTCTTGTAGTTGTCCTTGTCCTCAGCAAGTTCAGTAAAGAGCTCAAGGCACTTCTTGACCAGGTTCTTTCGGATGACTTTGAGGATCTTACTCTGTTGCAGCATCTCTCTGGAGATGTTCAGGGGCAAGTCCTCAGAGTCCACTACACCCTTGATGAAGTCTAAAATAACAAGGTTTTTAGATACAAAAAAAAAAAAAAGAAAAAAAAAAAAGTTATGCAATAAATGCATTTATTGCTACCTATTTCTGTTTCTGTAGATTGCCTTACGGACTTAACAGCATTTTTCTACAATACGTTGAGTGACTTACTGAGGTACTCTGGAATGAGTTCGTCACAGTTGTCCATGATGAAGACTCTGCGTACATAGAGTTTAATGTTGTTCTTCTTTTTCTTGTTCTCAAAAAGATCAAAAGGAGCTCTGCGGGGTACAAAGAGCAGGGCACGGAACTCCAGCTGTCCTTCCACTGAGAAATGCTGCAAGAAGAACAAAAAGCAAAAGTTAGTGCAGTCATGTGTGATGAGCATCTTAATGTAAAACACCCTCATCGCCGTTCTCCTCTCACAGTAAAGATCCGTTTTGCAGACTCACTTTAACAGCAAGGTGATCCTCCCAATCATTCGTTAGGCTCTTGTAGAACTCTCCATACTCCTCATTAGTGATATCATCAGGGTTGCGGGTCCACAAAGGCTTAGTCTTATTGAGCTCTTCCTGGTCAATATACTTTTCTTTGATTTTCTTCTTCTTTTTCTTCTTATCGGTGCTCTTGTCATGGTCATCGTCATCATCTGAGCCAACATCCTCAATCTCTGGCTTATCGTCAGCTTTCTCTCCTTCATCCTCATTTTTGTCCTTCTCTTTCTCTTCCTCCTCAGCCTCATCATCACTCACCTCCTTGTCACGTTCTTTCTCCACCTTCAAATTAAGAAAATGAGTAAGGGTATGCATAAAGGGAGATTCAGACATCACGCCACAAGAATGGCTAGCAAGTAAAATGCAACTTAAACCGAATTCAATTACAACAGCTACTTACATATAGCGTAATAGGATAGCCAATGAACTGCGAGTGCTTCTTCACAATCTCCTTAATACGCCTCTCCTCAATGTATTCTGTCTGATCCTCCTTCAAATGCAGAATCACCTTTGTGCCACGCTTAATTGGTTCAGCTACAGGAACACAAATATTCTTTCAGTTATTAGGACAAACCCCTTTAGTAGTTGAATTAAAAAAGTGTACAACTACTGTGCAGTGATACTTACAGCTATCCACCTTCACTGTGAATGAGCCCCCAGCAGATGACTCCCAAGCATACTGCTCATCATCATTGTGTTTGGTAATGACTGTTACTTTCTCAGCTACCAGGTAAGCTGAGTAGAAACCCACACCAAACTGACCAATCATAGAGATGTCAGCTCCGGCCTGCAGAGCCTCCATGAATGCCTTTGTTCCAGATTTGGCGATGGTCCCCAAGTTGTTGATGAGATCAGCTTTGGTCATGCCAATGCCAGTGTCGATGATGGTCAGTGTGCGATCCTCTTTGTTGGGAATGATTTCAATCTTTAAGTCTTTTCCAGAGTCGAGCTTAGTTGGGTCAGTCAAACTTTCATATCGGATTTTGTCCAATGCCTACATTATTAAAGAAAGAAAGAAAAGCGATGAGAAACTGGTTTCATACAAAAGAACTTGTATAGTATTACAACTTGTCTCAACATTACCATGAATATGGATAAACTTGAATGATTCTCCTACATCTACAGACCAGTTTTTTTTTTTATTATTATTTTTTATGAACTTTACATCTCTTATTATATGGTGACATGTGGATCATTTCTTACATCTGAGGAGTTGGAGATTAGCTCCCTGAGGAAGATTTCTTTGTTTGAGTAGAAGGTGTTTATGATCAGAGACATCAGCTGGGCAATTTCTGCCTGGAAGGCAAAGGTCTCCGCCTCCTCCTCCATTGGCTGATCGTGTGCTTCTGGCATCTGTATGAGACAGGAGGACAAATGACCTGTAATAACACTGAACCCGAATCTCATTTCAAAATAAGCATTTCAGCAACCTTCCATGAGCGGGTAAAACTTTTCTGCATGTTATGGCATAGTTTAAGCCCATGTGTCCATCAAATTTAACACAATGTGTTATTTTCTAATTTTATCTAGCTGCAAAGCTATTTTTAACCATTTGTGAACGAATGTATGATACCAGTTGAACGAGATCATCATGTCTGCGTTAGTGAAAGCCATAAACTCATAAATAACAGGGCAATCGTGTGTGCGTGTAGGGGGGGGCGTTATTTATTCACTGTAGGTTGCCTTTTTATTCACTGTTGACAATGTGAAACAGTTCCAAGAGTCTACTGAAGGTTTCGATTTCTGTGTTAAGTGCTCTCATATGGATCATTTTTCCGGAACAATCCACGACCACATGTCTGCCTGATGCACCAACGCGCATGCGCCACCTACCGGCTGCCGCGATTAACTACAGCCTTCTAGAAAGCTCCACTGTCTCTCGTAAGCCGCGAGCAGCGCCATGAGCCGCACCACAACACATGGAGAACAAGCAGGACATGAGCACATCTCTGAACCAGGATCACACTCTGTCAGCTCAGAGACAGGCAACTGGAGTAACCCTACTGTACGGCTAGTTCACATTAACCGACAGTTTAATAATGTCAGCTAATCAAGTATAAATGACAGGCTTTCTCTCCGTGTATTCTTCCCTTAGTGATTACACTTATCCACTGGAGCTTGTTGTTTTTCCTCAAGTTAGATGTTTAGATCACATGAGAGGAGGGGAATAAAAATCTAAAACTACTCTGATTCAGCACAATATAATAAATATTACCCAAAGCATAAACATACAACAGTTTAGTTTCCTTTTTTTTTTTGTCTTCCCTCAGAAAGCAATAGCTTTACTACTTCAGTTCAGCACAAATACATAGTTTAGGCTTTGGATCACATTCATCTGGTTTTAAATGCTATATAAAGTCAGCTATACAGTATTCATTCACAACCCTGAGGTAAATCAATCAGGCTAGTGGGCCATTCATCAGAACGGCTAGCTAACTAGCACGCGAGCTCTAAATTTACCTAGAAACCCAGTTTACCTCAGCATGCAGCTTTAGCATTATATGGCTGACATGTTAATAATGAGTAATTAAAACCGTCTCCCTGAGCCCATGAACACACTCCTGAGTCACCTGCGTGGTTAAAACTGCAAGATACAAGCATTAACTGAGTTAATAGAATGGAAGAATAAAAAAAACAGTTAAGGCTTCTCAGAAAGTTTCACGGCTTACCTTGACTGTTTGAAATCTCTCAGTCTGGAATAGCTGAGGAATTTATCGCAATGCTAGCTTTCTCTCAGTGTGCCACTAAGGACGAGTGAGAGTGTGTGTGTATACTGCAACAGAAAAGCAGCGCGCGTGGCGGCTTTATATAGAGCGCCTCCACAGAGTGTTCGAGAAACGGGCCTGCTCGAGAAACATCTCGAATCTTCGTGGTGGGCTTTCGGTGCGCGCGCGAGGCGGGTCTTAACGGTCTGTCAGTCAAGAGAAATCCATGTGGACATCTAAACGGATTAGTTTGGAAAACTTAATAATCTGGTTTGGTTTTCCGTTAGGAATGATTTCACTTTGGACATCCACTTTATTGCTTTATAAATAATCTTTTATTAGAAATATCGAGTTCCAGGTTTCTTAGAAAAAAAAAGAGGTTAAAGTTCACAAACAGGAAGAAAATTCAAATTTCCTGTCACTAAGTCAAACAAGCACAACATATTAAAAAACAAAATTAAATAATAATAATAATAATAATAATAAAGTTAAAAAAAAAAAAAACAATAAATAGGCTAGTTGCAGACTGATTCTCTCTCAGGCATTTTACCTGTCACAAAGCCTAACTGACGTATGAATGTGCTTCCAGATAAATACATGACATTATTTCATATACATTTACATTTTTTTTGCTACTACATGTAGGTTCGAGACCTTAGTCAACTTCCTCCATTCGGGACGTGTCTTCATCACCCTCCAGAACTGGCATGTCCTCCTCACTGGGCTGGACGATGTCCTCCACGGCTGAATCGTCATCATCGATACCTACGAAAGCGCAGGGAGAGCGGATTAATGAATGTACTGTCTATCTGATCATTTCTGAGCTACAGTACATTAAAAATGATATTGTCAATCAAGTGGTAGAACTCACCCAGACCGAGTTTGATCATCCTGTAGATGCGGTTAGCGTGTGTCTGTGGGTCCTCCAGGGTGAAACCAGAAGACAGCAAGGCTGTCTCGAACAGAAGAATCACAAGGTCTTTCACGGCTTTGTCGTTCTTGTCAGCCTCTGCCTTCTCTCTAAGGGTCTCAATAATCGGGTGCAGGGGGTTGATCTCCAGGTGTTTCTTGGCTGTCATGTAGCCCATGGTGGAGTTGTCCCTCAGGGCCTGAGACTTCATGATCCTCTCCATGTTGGCTGTCCAGCCATATGTACTGGTCACAATGCAGCAGGGGGAGGCAACCAGGCGGTTGGATACAGCAACCTTTTTAGGAGGGAAAAAGATGCATCATGAAAAATGCTGTATAATGAGCACTATATTGGTTGAATACGTCATGTAATCATGATGTTTTGTTTTTACCTTTTCAATCTTTTTATCTAATATGTCCTTCATGACCTTGCAGAGGTTCTCGAATTTGGCTTTAAGCTCCTCCTGCTTCTTCTTTTCCTCCTCATCCTCAGGCAGCTCCAGACCCTCCTTGGTCACTGACACCAGCGTTTTGCCATCATATTCCTTTAGCTGCTGAACACAGTATTCATCAATGGGCTCAATCATGTAGATCACCTCCAGGCCAGCTTTGCGCAGGCGTTCCACAAAGGCAGAGTTAGCCACCTGTTCCTTTGTCTCACCTTAGGGAAGTGGGAAAAGATGCTTTAAATAAGTTTTATGTAAGCAAAAGAGTTTACGTGTGTATATATAAATGTCAATCAGAGACTGATACTAACCAGTGATGTAGTAGATGTGCTTCTGGTTGTCCTTCATGCGAGAGACATAGTCCTTGAGAGACACCATCTCATCTGCAGAGTTCGAAGTATAGTAGCGCAAAAGCTCTGAGAGCTTCTTGCGGTTCTGAGAATCTTCATGGATACCGAGCTGAAATAAAACAGAAAATGTGAGTTAATTCTAGTTTATTGTTTAAGGCTTAATTTTGTAAACATGTCCTATATGTTAATACAAAAATACTTTAAGTTAGAAGTAATTTAAATCTACCTTGATATTTTTGGAGAACTGCTCGTAGAACTTCTTGTAGTTGTCCTTGTCCTCAGAGATTTCAGTAAAGAGCTCAAGGCACTTCTTGACCAGGTTCTTTCGGATGACTTTGAGGATCTTGCTCTGTTGTAGCATCTCTCTGGAAATATTTAGTGGCAGATCCTCAGAGTCCACCACACCCTTTATAAAATCTAGTAAATAAATAAAAAATGATTCATTAAATGGGCCATGCTACCACCTTAGTGCATTTTTCTATTCAGTGCTAATTGTGACTAAATGATATTTTGTCACACGTACTAAGATATTCAGGCATTAGCTCTTCACAGTTATCCATGATGAAGACTCTGCGCACATAGAGCTTGATGTTGTTTCTTTTCTTCCTGTTCTCAAAGAGGTCAAAAGCCGCTCTTCTTGGGACAAACAGCAATGCGCGGAACTCCAGTTGGCCCTCTACTGAAAAGTGCTATATGAAAAAGCAATAATTAGTCTAAATATCACTAACAATGTACAGAATACATCCAATCCATTTCCTTCTTATTTATTTATGCTTACCTTGACTGCAAGGTGATCTTCCCAGTCATTAGTAAGGCTTTTGTAGAACTCTCCATACTCCTCATTGGTGATGTCATCAGGGTTACGGGTCCAAATTGGCTTAGTCTTGTTCAGTTCCTGGGCATCAATGTACTTTTCCTTGACCTTCTTCTTTCTTTTGTTCTTGCCATCTTTGCTGTCCTCATCCTCATCAGATCCTACATCCTCAATCTGGGGCTTATCCTTGTCTTCACCAGCTGGAACCTCCTCCTCCTTCTCCCCTTCTTCAAGGTCAACTTCCTTTTCTCTCTGCTTCTCAATCTACCAACAGATGATCAGAATGATAACATTAAATCCATGTAAAATGTGAAGAGAGGGACATAACAGAAGTAACAAGGGTCTTCTACAACAACATTATTGTAGTATGTAGAAGCACTTACAAAGAGAGTGATTGGGTAGCCGATGAACTGAGAGTGCTTCTTGACAACCTCCTTGATACGTTTCTCCTCAGTATATTCTGACTGGTCCTCCTTCAGATGAAGAATCACCTTTGTGCCACGACCGAGAGGCTCACCTGTAAATTTAAAATAGTCACATGAATGGAACATTTTTACATTGCAGAGTTGTTACATATTGTTTTATATTTTATGGCCTCCTACCGGTATCAGGCCTCACAGTAAAGGAACCCCCTGCTGCTGACTCCCAGACATACTGCTCATCATCATTGTGTTTGGTGATGACTGTGACCTTCTCAGCTACCAGGTAGGCTGAGTAGAAACCCACACCAAACTGGCCAATCATAGAAATGTCAGCTCCAGCCTGCAGAGCCTCCATGAATGCCTTGGTTCCAGACTTGGCAATGGTTCCCAAGTTGTTGATGAGATCGGCTTTGGTCATGCCAATGCCAGTGTCAATGATGGTCAGGGTACGCTCCTTCTGGTCAGGAATGATGTCAATCTTCAGATCTTTGCAGGAGTCAAGTTTACTTGGGTCTGTCAAGCTCTCATATCTGATCTTGTCCAAAGCCTGTAAATATGACACAAGCCAAAAGAATCGCGTATCAATTCAGACAACCAAGTGTCTCCACCAAATCTGGTGTGTTTCATCTACCGTCTTTTCAGTCCACCATAAATTTGGTATATGAGTGTTAAACTTACATCAGAGGAGTTAGAGATAAGTTCTCTGAGGAAGATTTCCTTGTTAGAATAGAAGGTGTTTATGATCAGAGACATCAGCTGAGCAATTTCAGCCTGAAATGCGAAAGTCTCCACATCCTCCTCCATCATGGGCTGGGCAGCTTTCTCAGGCATCTATATTAATACATGGAATAAAAATTAATATTAAAACACTGAATACATTCACTATTAAAAATCTTTTAATTATTCATTGTATAATATATTGTTTTACAGTATTTGTATGTTTGACTTATTTTATTATAAAGGTATATTTTATTAACACCTTTATAATATTTCAGTAATAAAAAGTTAAATTAATTTAAAGAAAGCCTGTTGTTTTTCTGATTTAAATTTAAAGGAACAGGCTAACGAGGCACAAAGCAGCAGCTGTCATAATTCCTCTTGAAATCTGAAACCAACTGGCACATTGCACCTGTGAATAGGGGAGAAGTGTCCAAACTTCCTCATATAGTGATTAAGTCAGAAATTATGTCAATTACCATTTATGTGGAATTGTACTTACTGTATGCAGCAATTCAGTCAATGCATGTTGGCATATTTACATTTCAGTTTGTGGATTTAACTCATATAGCGGCTGCATCTGCCGGGCGGCCATATTGCCATATGGTCTGTGCCATGTGCTCTCTGACTGACCTTTTTTCATTTAATTGTTAAAGTTGGAAACATTACATCTCCATTGCATTTAAAACATAGAAAGCATTGTAGGAATACCAAATAGTCTACATATATATATATATTTTTTTTTTTTAACTAAGATTAATAAGAAAATTCCTTAAGTCTACGAAATATCAAGCATAATGTTTGATCTAAAAAATGATACTATATATTTCAATTCAAACTATTGAGCAAATCAATAAATGATTAAGTTTCCTAAATAATAAGAAACCCCAGCAGAGATCTGAAGTTTAGCTTTCCTTAGCATCTTACCTTTTTAAATGTCTTCTATATGAACTGCTATGGGAATCGTCTTGTGTACGGAGGTACACTCGGCTCGTGTTGAGTCTTCTAGTGTCTTGTCTGTGTCTAGCGCTCTTGAGTGCTATCTACCAAGCTGTAGGCCCACTTCAGTCTTTTTATACTTGGAGGACACGTTTCTCGAACCTCCTGTCCTGAAAGTTCCAGAAGGAATACTCCTGCAGTAGATAGGGAAGGCACCGACGGGTTTGGGTTTGGGGGGAGGGCTCTGTCCATACACCATGTGTCCATTTAGGGTCAAGCAGCTACAGGAGGCATCTGTCAGTCATAGCAAGCACCTTTCTGAAAGTCGGTGGCACATGGGCCTGTCAGTGTCGCAGCTGTGGTCAGAGCTTACTTCACAACTGTAGAGTGACCATTTTACTGGTTAAATTGAATAAACTCTTGAGCCAGCTGTCACTAGTACTTAATTTCAAGTGATATTCACAAAACAAACAGATGCCAGCCCCAGGTCTAAGGAAATGACAGGTCATCATGAAGTGTAACAAACGTTTCAGTAATGTTTAAACACTTGCAAATCATGATTATTGCTGGAGTGAAGGTAGCTTTTGCTCAAGATGACTTGATCAGGATAAGGTGTTATCAATACCAAGAACAAAGTTTATACAAATCTTCTAACATTTTTATTCATCTAGGAAGTATTTTAGAAGGATGGATTTATATCCTTTCTTCACCAAAAATGGATTTATGTTCTTATTATACATCTCTAGACAAGATATATGCAATATTCATACAACAGAAGGCCTAATAAAATTATGCAATTTAATTTTCATTTAAATACATATGGCCGTTTCAATTTCTCACTATCTCTCACACATGCGCGCGCGCGCACACACACACTCTCTCTCTCTCTC
>JAQMCW010000020.1:8393919-8405734 GCA_030068335.1 Chrysichthys cranchii
TTGAGCTTCTCATTTTTATACTTGCAGCTGCATAAGTAAATTTCCCCTATGGAGATAAATAAAGTTGATCTTATCTTTATCTTAATCTTGAAATAAAACAGCACCATGCTGCAGTGTAAGGGGAATAAAAGACTGTAGTATTTTCTGCTATTAAGGTATAATCCTCCTGTGTTTTTTCCTCAAGGCTCCAGAACAGTCCAGTCCTGCATGCTCTTATTACAAAACACTTGGGTCAGTGCAGGAGTCTCCACTTAACGCATGCGCAGTACGACTTCTGCGTTGCCAGCGGATTCTCGGTCATGTTGTCTGTGTATAAACCAGACATGGCTGTTTCCAGAACTTTCACATTCTGTGTTGTTCGACCAGTGTTTCTGGAAATCTCGGCGCAGAACATGGTGTATCCTGAGGTTTTCCTTCCCTTATCTAATCAACCGGCACACACAAGCCCAGTGTCTGGCACTGCACACAGCCTTCTTTATTCGTCTTTATTATGGCTGACTGAATGGTGACTGCGACTCTCACCACTTAATCAATAATACAGCAAGGGAGCTTCATATGATTTGCAGTAACCAACTGAGGAACAAAAATACGAGGAGGAAAAACAGGAATTTTACCAACAAAAAAAATCATTTACATTAAAATAATAATAATAAAGAATTGTTTAGTACAGTTTATTATAGATAGTGGACTAAGAATAATACAGTATTCCAGAAAGTTTATCGTGTGGCTACTGCGCATGCGCGGACAAACTGGCGGAGGAGGCGGAAGTGAAGGAGAATAAACAGCAGAAAGTGCTGGAGAGGTCTTTGAGTTTTCCGTCATCCAGTAAAGCAGTTAAATGTATTTTCATTTGCAGCGTGACTTTATTGATTATCTTTGGACAGATGTGCATAAACGAGTGTTTAAAAAATTAATATTGCATATAACATTTGTGAAGCATATTTACACAAATGTTACAGAAATCCTACTTGCTTCTGCTTGTATCTAAGCTCGTGTGTGTGTTTCTTTCTTAACCCTGTAGCACCCATACTTTTATTTTCATATTTTTAATTTTTATTTCACTCATTTTCAACCCACTCATTAGTTGATGGATATTAATGGACATGAGGTCTCATAAGGATCATTTCATAACATGTAGTAGGAAATATTAAAACAAAACAAAACTGTTTTTGTGTTCACTGAGTCTGTATCATCATTTTAACCAATGGAGATATTTTTCCTATTATAAGGTGGTCTGGGTCCTCCAGGGTTAAATCAAACTATGAAAGCGAACGTTTAAAAAAAATGAAAAAATGCTGTCAATTCCTCTGGCTTTATAGGCTATAGGGTGAATTCAGGTATATTGAGCCATCAGGTAAATCAGGACAGCTTAACTTAACAGCAAACTGGCCCATCACTGAGATGCTTTGCACTGCATGCCTTGACTTTTTCCCCATGACTATGTTACACATACAGTATGCTGTATGTATGTACACATGATGTACCACTGTAACAGAATAAGGATAAGCATTACGGGTACATTAGAATTATTTCCAAGATGTGCGAAAGCCCAGATATGATTCGTGTTAATTAGGACCATCTTAATTAAAAGGGCTTTCCAATGAAGTAACACACACACTAACACTAATCTGATCAACCTTTGCTCTGTTCTGAATCAATCCAAGCTATGATAGACGTACAGCTAATATACTGTCACAAAGCAGACACTGATCAATTGTCATACTGCTACCGCAAGAAATAAATTATAAAATGTTATTTATCTTTTAATTGTGGTTCTCTGTTGTGATGATTCATTAATCTGTTTGCACTGAATTTGGGAAAAGATTGAGAAATTATTTGCTAAACACTGTTGTTATTGCTGTAAGCAATTAATTATAGAATTTGAATACTGGGGTGAATTTGGAGAAGATCTTTCAAGTCTTGTTACTGAAATCTGATTTACTGATTAAGTTGCAAATAAACATTGACAATTTCTCATCGAGGATGAAAGTAAGTACCTAAAATAATGGGGGGGAAAGCATCCCAAATAGCCAAACAGTAAATATGGTTTTCAGTCAAACTTTACAGAGTATAATGTAAAGATTTTTCCTTTACATGTGGTAAGTTTTATTTAATTTAAGAAAGATAGACAGGGTGAATATGGTGCTACTCCTATATTTTTGTCTTTTGTACTTTTTCTTTATTTATTGCCTTGCTTCTCTTTAAGTGCCTTATACATTCATTAAATGAACTTGTAAATTTTATATTATCAAAATATTACACAAATAAGATTAAAAAAAAAAGAGAAGAAAAGAAGAACAAGATAATATGCTTAGGGAGGGATGGGAAAAAAGTACAATCTAGAACCATTAAAGGTTTGTTCAGTTATCCATCTGAGGGAACACAATTATATTTATTGGTAGTGTGTGAACCTGTAGATGCCCATCAAATACTGCATGCTTAGCATTAGGATTCATTATCCATGCGAGATACAAATGTGCCCAGTAGATGGCAGCAATACTGTGGAGGGGAAAAAGAACAAAAAATATACTACTGCACACATCAGTATTTAGTTTGATGTTCGGTGATATTAAGCCATTTTTTCTATTTGATGCCTGCCATCTTTATTTGTATGAAATGCATTTAGTTCAGTGTTAGAAATGTGCATCTTAATATCGAAGATTTCTTTGTAAGGGACGTCTAAAAATGTTACAATTCATGGAAATCAAGGAAAGTCTTCTGGAGCCTTTGTAAAATACACATCCATTCTCCATGCTGCTTAATCCTGTTTAGAGTCACGCTGCCATCTGACATCAGGGGTACACCCTGGGCAGGTCCCCAATCCACCACAGGGCCAACACACAGAGACAGACAACCATTCATACCTACAGGCAATTTAGAGTAGCCAATTAGCCTGATCCCCTCTATGCACGTCTTTGGACTGTGAGAGGAAACCAGAGTACCTGGAGTAAATCCACACCGACACCATGCAAACTCCACACAGAAAGGCGCCCAGATCGACGCTGGGTACACTCAGTGCTGTTAGCTGGGTTGTGTCTAGTGAGGAGCAGAAAAGGATGGTCTGCCATGAAGTACTGGTCAGATACCTAGCACAAAGGTGAGGAGGCTGCTGATTAACCTCTACCAAGGTTATGCGAACCACTGACGACACAAATGCCCGAAAGGCCCAGACCTCACACTACTCATGCCTGTGAGATCTGAAACAGTGGCCGAAGACAAAGAGCTCATGCCCTTTCTTGCCAGTATGTCTTCCAGAGAGGGTAACCTATTGCAAAACAAATTGAACACCACGATCACCAACAAGACATGAAGGAAGCTATTAAAGAAAAATTATTTCAGACATCTGACCATGCTGCGACCTTCACCCTGTTTGGATGAATTCCAAAATCTAATCTGTTCATCTGCCGGTTACAATGATAATTATATGGACAGACAGGTGGACGGATAATACCTCCCTACTCAGAGGCAGAGGCATACAAAGCTAAACAATGGTATTCAAATAACTGCAGTAAAGATGCATGTGTGTATAAAGCAGTCGGGTCAGACTGAACCCCATACTTCTAAAACTTTTATATTCTAAAGACCTTAAACAGGAATGAACTCTTCCCATGCTATGATTTGCAAAGCTGGGCAGCATACGTGGGAATGTTGGACCATACATGAGAACATTTTTCTTTCTATTATGATTAGGGAAATTGCTGTAATGAGTTAGCCTTATGCCATGGGTGAGAGGACCTCAGGGTGTTTGGATCACGCTGGATAAAAAACAATCTTTTCCAACAGACACCTTCAGCTTTAATAGATGGATAGCACCCTGACTGTACATCTTTTCTTGCCTGCTCCACTCAAGCAGCTTGTCAACTGTCAGATTTCTTCCTGGGGATCAAACCCAGGACCTTCTTACTGTGAAGCAACAGCACTACCCACCACACTACCCTGCTGCCACATGATTACAGATCATACTTTTTAAAACTTCTGAACAATTAGAAGCCATGAGTATCTTAATCTTGGCATGTAGTCAGTCAATACAGATATTTAAACACCAGAGTTAAGTACAGCAACACTAATTTTACTTTAGTATTTTCCACATAAAAAAATCCAATAGCCACTGAAGTAAAAAGTAGTGCAGTAGTGCAAATCGAGTTGGTTCACTGGTCATCTCTGGCTTCAGAAGATCTTTGATTTGACCTGAAAAGCAAGACAAAGACAAGCCTTAAGTCCTGTGCTCAGATTTATGCACACAGCATTTGCATGGACTTTGTGTTGTAGGTCTTGAAAGATGTCTAAAAGTGTTTTGTTTTCACATTCAGGCTTCTCTTGCAAGTGCTTGATGAGCTGTTGTGCCTCGTCTGATGCTCTAATGAAGTTTGGTTGCAAGTCATCTTTGGTCCACTTGTTCCCAACCTCTCCTGGGATCCATGCCGTGATGAATTCAGGGTGTTCTGAGAGCTAAGGGAGGGCCTATCCAGTATTATTACTTTATTATTATAATCAGGGGTGGCATGGTGGCTGAGTGGTTAGCACTGTCGCCTCCTCAGCAAGAAGGTCCTGGGATCGAGCCCTGGGTTCGGCACAGGTGCCTTTCTGTGTGGAGTTTGCATGTTCTCCCCGTGTTCACGTGGGTTTCCTCCCATAGTCCAAAGACAGGCACAGACGGGATTAGGCTGATTGGCGACTGTAAATTGCCCGTAGATGTGAATGTGAGTGTGAATGGTTGTTTGTCTCTGTGTGTTGCTCTGCGGTGGATTGATGACCTGCCCGGGGCGTATCCCGCCTCTCACCTGATGTCAGCTGGGATTGGCCCCCGCGACCCTGAACAGGATTAAGCAGCAGAAGACGAAGACGAAGACGAATATTATAACCAGTATTAGTGTTCCTAATAAAGTGCTAATGGAGTGTATATTGAGTTGCCAAAGCCTTGTTGGACTTAGCACTTCATTCAGATTGTTTTTTAACAAGAAAATTTAAATGAAAGAATGTTTCTTTCCCATTTTGCTGGCATCTGGGTTGCTCTCCTAAAATGCTCTCCTGAAATATCTAGCCGAGTCCGCATGTAAACAGGTTACCATGTGTATAATCTTAATTCATGACTAAAGTGACGTCAGACTATAGCCTCTATAATCAGTCTTTACTGTTATATGTTCTTTCCCTACAAAATATGTCATTCTGCTGCATTTTCCTAGTACCACTGACACTTTTCTTAATATACAACACAACACAAATGTCATCATCGACATTGCTATTTACTGTCTTAGGTCAACTAGCCAGGATCTAGTTTTCCCCACCCTTACTCACCAAGTCCTGTCTGAGCTTTGTGCAAATGTTGACTCTAATTTACCCCTTCTGCACCCATGAGCCCTCAGGGTTTTTTTTTCTTTTTCACTTTTCTGCCAGTTTAAAAGTAATCATAATAACATACCTGTCTGGATCATTAACAGAGCTTAAGGGTTCTGTTGTGTCTTTCTACACAACAATAAGCACTTTACATGGCTAATATGTTTCACTAAACCTTTTCTTGCATGACTTCGTATTTTATGCATATCATAGAATTTTATTTTTGTTTATAATATTAAGAAAACCAAAACGATTCATATACTGCAAAAGAGAACACATTTACAGGGATCTTTGATTTTCCTGAGAAACACACACAAAAAAAAAAGATTTATGACTGAAACTAGACAGTTAAAGATTGGGAAAAAAAAATACCATGTGAGGTTTTTTCACTGTACAACTGTCCGGTTAAGCTGAGCCTACGCCCACTATAGCCGCAAGGTCCTGTTCTCAGCTGACAGGAGTGGACTATACATAGACATCTCAAAAGCAATTAGACACCATCCTTTCGGAAATTTTTTTATTGAGAAACTTCCTTCTAGTTGCTCTGCCATAGTTGCCAAGTTGATGGAGATCCCTCACAGAATTACTCAGACTCACATGGAGTTGTTCTGCAACATCAGTGGCCTTACAATAGGGATTTTTCTTTTCAACAATCCACTTGACAGTCTGAAGACACCTGTCAGAAGGCCCAGGTCGACCTGAGTGGGATGAGGTTGATTCCTTTCCTTTGCTTTTGAATTGTACAATCACTCTGTTGACTGTAACAAGAGGAATCCCAAGGTTTTGTGCAAAGTCCACCCTCAGTCTGACCCACAATACACCCTCTTTGAAAATCAGACAACTCTTGTTTCTGGTGTTTGTGGCATGGCTAGTCGCTATAAACAACTAATATACTGTAATCTGAAATGAAAAATTATAATATATTAACAAGTTTGAGGTACCAGGTGGTATCCGCATAAATAAAATGTAATGGGAGGTGTCTATTTACATTTAAGATGTCTGAGAGAATGAGAAGTCTGGAAAGGGTCATCAAGGAACAAGACGTCTAATTAATTAACAGTGAATCTAAAACAGTCTTGGGATTGTCTTTACTTTTTCCTTTGTTAATTTCCATCCTTTGCAGTTTATGTTTATGAACATAAAGAGCACTGCTAACGTTCGCTCTTTCCGTACCAGTATAAAATGATCACTTAATATTCGAAAATATTTCGGTTCTTCATTTTAAGCTATTAAAACTGTAGCACAGTTTTTAACAGGAGTGTGACAGGCTGAGTGTGTGTTTGTATCTTGGTGGAGACCAAAGGTGCTTGCGCGGAACTTTGGCTGGTGCCCATAAGAAAAGAAAAGAAAAAAAGGAGTAAAAGACAGTTTTCCTTTGAGTTACTGAGATTAGAGTTAGACCTGGATATAATCATAACATTCATTAGCTAAATTAATGACTACGTCAGTGGAAGGTCCTCACAAGGATAGTAAGACAAATGTGTGTGTTTGGGCACATGTCTGCGTTACTCATTGACAGATGGCCAGGTTCTCCTACTTGTTGAAGAGTAGTTATTTAAGATTTCTTGCCAACTTCTACCAGTTTGGCCATGCTTTCTCTGTTGACCTCTCTCACCAAGAAGTCATTTCTACATGCAGAACTGATGATAAACACGTCCCGTCCCGTCCCCCCACACCATTCTGTGCAAACCCTAAGGACTGTTTTGCATGACAATCCCAGGAGGTCAACAGGTTTCTGAAATACTCAAACCAGCCCATCAGCACCAACAGCCATGACACGGTCAGTCACTGAGAACATAATTTGCCTCATTGTGACGTGCGATATGACCAGTAACTGAAACTCTTTACTGCACCACGCATGAAGAAAAGGTGTACAGGTTTTCCTATTAAAGTACGTGGTGAGTAAATAGAGACAGGACCACCCCAAAAGTGATTTTTACATTGCCACGGCGGTAAGACTGCAGTACAGTACATTGATGTGGACAGTTTTGCTGCTGTAATTTAAGATGATCATAACAAAGGGTTCTGCTCAAAGTCTGTCGTAGTTCAGAAATGGTTACCATCTGATTCTAGATGGCTATGTTGTTATACATGTAGCTTATATTTTACTCCCATAATGACTGTTGTGTTGTGTCAAGAGTGGATTTCTGCCTTGTACCCAGTGCTTTTGGAAAAACTCCAGATCCATCTTAAGCCAGCCCAGCCTAAAGCACTTATTGAAGATGAATGAATGAATAAATGTTTAAAAAAAAAAAAAAAAAGTCTCCACAGTCCAAAGACATGCACAGAGTGGATTAGGTTAACTGGCTGCTCTAAATTGGCCGTAGGTGTGAACGTGAGTGTGAATGGTTGTCCGTCTCTGTGTGTTGGCCCTGCAATGGATTGGTGACCTGCCCAGGGTGTACCTCACCTCTCACCTGATGTCAGCTGGGATTGGCTCCAGCTTCCCCCCCGACCCTGAACAAGATTAAGCGGAAGTGAAAATGAATGAATGGAAGAAAAAAAAAAAGTTACATTTGCAATTAGAACATTACATGCAATTTTCCTCTTCAGATTGTAGCACACTGGTCACACATGAGCAATTAACAATGTAATTATTAATAAGACAAAAATAAAGCTCTCATTGCACAATTAGTAGAGAGTGTCTCAGCATGAGAATTAGTGACAGTTAACATGTGCTCATCAAGTTGAGCTTTGTCCTGCCCTTCATACTGCATTCAGTGTAATGAACCAGAAATGAAGCCATCTGGACTTTGAAATGTTGGGAAGAAGCCAAAAAAAAAAAAAACAACCCAAAAATCAATACACCCTCTGCTTCTGTGCTGAGATTTGAGTAGGAAGACGTGTCCAAACTGTGTGTACATCCATGCATCTCTGGTGCAAAAATCAACACTACAGCATAACTATGAGTAGCAAAGCATATTAAATGGAGCATAATTGGCTACCATTTCACGCATGGTTAGAACAATGAGGACATGTGGAACTGTGGCAAGACTAAACTGTAGCTGAGGAAATAGGACAGGGTGTCTCAAAGGACCTCATTTAGTTGCAAGAAAAAGCTATGGGATTTAAATAGGCCAGAATTATACAGAAGTATCTGCTGCCTTGATGAAAAAATGAGCCGGTGTGCCTTCATAAAGACAAAGTCGAACCCAAGAGGTGACCAATTACTTTGAGGATTACCTTCATTACTGAAAATACATTTGTCTTTCAATATAAATCACTTTTTACAGTTACGTAGTGTGCATACTAACTGTTGATTGCATTCTTGAAGAAATTCACATGCAAGGCTCCATAAACAAGACTAGCAAAAGGCTTGTACAAAGTGATGCCAATTTGTTTGTCTTAAACTGTGTGCTAGTTTGTTTGTTTTTTTTTTTGTTTTTTTTACACGAATATACCTGTCTACAATGAGCACCATTCTTTTATTGAAGAAAAAAAAAAATTTTTTTTTTTGCCAAACTCCAGTCCCATATACCTTTTTATTTGGAATATTTCAACAAAACAGGCAATATAAAGAAATAGTCCATTAAGAATTTGTAAAGGCTTTCATTAGAGGATGCAAAAAAAGAAAAGAAAAAGAAAATCCCAAACCGACAAACCAAAAAAAAAAAAGGATATAAGGTCACTGTAACCGAAGATAGCTCTTGCAGAGTTCATGGTCCCTGATATCTCCCCATCCTCCGTTTTTCACATGAGGGGCTACTCCACCAGCCCCAGATGCAGGCAGTCTCTTGGTGATAAGCAAATTTTTTGGGAACAGCTGGTTTGTGCTGCTCTGTAGTATGCTTTCTATCTTGATTTTCTGACTACTAGGCATACAAGTGGCCTTCCTATGGTGCATACCACAATCCCCAGCATGAAAGATACGGGGCGCTTCACTGACCATGACCTTCCAGAAAGTGGGCAGACAGTTCACAGTCAGGTATTGAAGAGACCAGTCCCAGTTGTAGTCGTCGTAGGTGCAGAAGGCTTCTGTGCACTGGATGAGTTTTTGGTACGTCTCCCTGTCCATGGCCATGCCCATGTTGTGTTCGGTGGATTTCCAGACTTTCACCTCCACTCGGTTGGCTTTGCTGGCATAGCCGATGTGCCCGTAGCTCCCTAGCGAAATGATGTCACAGTCGGGACACTGCTCCTTCTTTAGTGAGGACATTTGCTTGAGAAGATGGTAGAAGTCTGGGGCTAAGTAGTGGTCCTCCTCGATAAGAAGAACCAACCCTTTGTGATCCTTAAGCACACGGACCCTGTCCCACACGAAATGTAACTTCCACCACCAGTGGTGTTTGGTTTGGGAAAATTTAGCCTCGCGGTAATGGCCGAAAGAGTCAGGGTACTCTGCGTTTATGCAGCTGAGTTTTAAGGCGTCTTTCTTGGAAATGTCTCTGGGGCAGTCTCTAGGGTCGTTCCCTGGAAACTCTTGAGGATACAGCTGGATGCTAAAAGGAAAGAATATCTGAAGGACGAGGCAGAAGTCGATGGACGAAACTATGTTGTTGATCTCTGGGGACCAGAAATCATGGCTGAATATAAGCAGGACATTCTCAATGCCTTTTGCTTTTCTCAAGCTCTCTACAAGCAGCCTCAGGTACTCTGGTCGATTGTGGACCTGAACTACTACTACTAGGTCATCCTTCTGGCGTACTGACCTGAACTTCTCTTCATTCCTCAAGGTCTGGTCAAAGTTGATTTGGAACACAATCCCCCGGTACACCAGGGTGTTGTTATCCGTCATGGGCTTGGGTGGTACTTTGTTTTCTGGAAGCGTGTCATTGGCTGGTTTCCGGGTTACTGATGCTGTGACCTGTACCAGACTGCTAATGCTGCCCTTCTTAACAGCCTCCACTTCCCTAGGAAACACAGGACTTCCTCTTTTCTGTTTTCCGCTGCTCCAAACGGCAAATCCGCAGATTACAACCACCAGAGTCAGGATCACCACTTTCCTCTTGTAGATTCGGAATCTCATGATAAGCTTTCACCCAGTGGGATAGTAAAAAGTAAATGGCAGTTTAAAAAAAACCCAGAATGGTAGATTTGTTGTCTAAAAATGCTATGTGCTCCAGATTGACTAGCAAACCTTTTGTAAAAAATTGAACTTTTATCCCACGGTCTCTAATTTTGGAATGTCACCGCTGATGGGATATCAAAGTTGTCGAGGAAAAAGTCCATAAGGCATTGTGCTTGGAGGCAGGACGGAAGCAGCTAAAAATCTGTGAAGCAGAAATAACACAAGTGGCAATTTTAGTTATTATTATTTTTTTTATTATTTTTTTGATCCAACTACTAACTGAATGTAGATTATACATTATTGAGCTATACTAACTAATTATACTCATTGAATTATTTAAAAACAACAACAAAAAAAGATTAAACAGTCAATAAAACAGCATAGCTATAAACATAAGCCAAAACATAACCAAACCAACCAAGCACCAACCACCTTACCCATGTACTGGGTACGTTTAAAATTCAGAACAGCAGAATGCAGATGATATTTTAAAGCAACATGCCAGATATACAATGCTTCTGAGGGTTTGATTTAGGGCTGGGCGATATATATCAATAAATCATCATCATCATGATATGGCTATTCATAATGTCAGCTAACTGAATATCGTGAGTATGATGATTTTCCAGCAATATCAACTTTCCTCCAGAAATGAACAGGTAGCGGCAGTGCTTTTACCTCCATGAATACATCAGTGAGATGTCTGTAGAATGTAGCGTGATACAGAGAATTAGCTTAATAAATATTAGGCCTAATATATGACAAACTTACTGTATGTACAAGAGCTCATTAGTGTCCTGGGCTCCAGTCTGCATGTGCTATATGTTCTTTTGTATCTTAACAGTAATTTCAAATAGTATATATCATGATAAATACAGTTATCATGAAAATGACAAGAAATATTGCAGTATAAATCGTCATATTGCCCAGCCCTTGTTTGTAACTTACTGAGTTCTTATCACAGTTAAAAATATGTCACTGCATGACTGTCCCCACCTCCTGCCCCCAACACACACACACATACATAATTATATATATATATATATATATACACCGTATATCTTCCAATAGTAGCCCGAGCGTTTATTCAAAAAATTATTTGGACGGCCCGGCGTTTAAAAGAGACCGGAGCTTAAAGTAGACCGGCTCTTATTGTCACGGATCCTCGCGGAGCGCGCGCACGGAGAACAACATCAGAGAACAACTTACAATACTCCATTTATCCATTCTATGTCTCCTTTATCGCACACAATGTGTGTGTGTGTGTGTGTGTGTGTGTGTGTGCGTGCGTGTGCGTGCATATCTCAATATCTAAAGATAAAGTGCATGGCCGACAGGTGGCGCCAAGACGCTGTTTACACCGAGCCCGGTCTAGCTTAGCGCCGAGTTATATTGTGGGAGGTTAAACTATATGTGCGCATCATTAGAATTTCTTAATATTTTTTATACTTGTCCTCAGATATCTATTTTAAC
>JAQMCW010000020.1:8454580-8465051 GCA_030068335.1 Chrysichthys cranchii
TCCTCACCTGACACACACACACACACACACACACACACACACACACACACACACGCACATACATACATACATATACACACATCTGTGCTTGTTCTGTTTTATCTGTTGTATCTCCTTACGTAAGAACATCAAAACTGGTCAACAAAATTAGTAGGGTCTGCCATTTTGCTTTAAAAATCATCTATTCTGTTAACTGTATAGCTAAATTTTTACTAAAGATGAAATAGCTAGTTAGACCTATAAATAAACAACAAAAATCCAAAATCGATCTAAATAATCAAACATAACTTTATACACTATTTACCAATAACATAGATAAACTAACAATCTATGCAAGTTATGTTGGCTACATGTGTTAGTGCCAGTTCTGTTTTGAGATTTTCTTGCAGGCTTCCAAAGACAGCTTACATTTACTGAATGAAGAGCACAATACTGCACAATACTGGTTTCAATGTTGCATTTTAATGACATTTTAGGGGATGCAGGGCTCCCCTTCTCACCGTGTTTGGCAAGAGCATGTGTAGATGAGCATGATAGTAGTATTTATTGCTTTACCTGTGTCACTATGAGGTTTGCAGGGCTTGGTATGTGTCTGCATGTACACAAAAAGGAATTCCCTGCATTTCATACCATACCTGGTGGTTATTCATATACATTAATGTGGCAACTACATTAGACACTATAATATTCAGTCCATCTCTATGTGTGATGACAGAAAGAGAGAGCGTGTTTGTTTCTTTGATTTTATATTGCACCCTGCCCACATTATTCATGGAGAAGAACAGGTACCAGGGCCAATTAGAACAAAAGGCATGTTTTTGTCTGATCACCAAAATGTGTACTCATTGTTTGGCTAATGTTGCATTGATCATGATGGGATCTGCAGGCTTAGCACAAACACAGAGGCATCTGTGTGTAGGATCCCCAGGGCTGCACTACTCATACTTAGTATTCCTCAAAGGGCAGAGCTGGCAACTTAGGCTGCTTGGCACACTGCTGTGCAACACAGCAATGGCACAGTGGCAGTCTGACTCTCTGGCTAGACAGATTTTTTATGCAAAATATAAAGCCTTGTTCTAGTAATTTATTGCTCTGCAAATTATACTAAGCTATCACATATTTTATTTTGGCATGTTAAAAATTTCTCCCCCATTTAGTTACATTCTACAAGCAAAAACGCCTTAATGTAGCTAAAAATGTAACTGGCTCAGAAAGGTTTACTCCTCTGTAGGAAGGCTTCGTTCAGTGGTGCTTTTGGACCATTGTATGCTACATTTTAAAGCTAGAGTTAGCTATTTTTCAGAAAATAACCCTGTCATCTGTTCTGCTCTCTATAAGTAAGTTAACGCACACATATACACATGCACACACGTAAACCCATGCACATCTCCCTCCCACACTGACATCTACATATATGATCACACAAAGGCCTTTTTTTTCCAAAAGTATAGTGGTGTTTTCAGTGATTCTGACCTTTTCGACAATGACAGACTGCAATAGATTGAAAGCACTTTACCACATGAAACCACATCCTTCCATCTAGTTAAAATAAAAGGTTTTGTATTCTTAAAATAGCTTTACAGGCAAAAGATTTCCCTTTGTGCAATATCAAGTGTTAGGAAAAGATATATTTATTATCTGTCTGATCATTTGAAAGAAGTAGTTAGAAATTAATATCTGTCCAAGTCAGCGTACTGTTGCATCGAGTTTCCAATCCACAAAAGTTCCAACCACAACATGCTGTCCACCTGACTATAATATACACATGCACTATATGGTTGAAAGTGTGTGCACACCTGATCATCACACCCATATGTAGTTTAGTGTAGTTGATGTCCATAAACTGTGGCCACAATGTTGGAAGCACACAATTGTATAGAATGGTCTTGCATGCTATGGAACTAAAAGGTCCAAATTTGTTCCAGCATGACAGTACCCCTGTGCACAAAGCAAGCTTCATGAAGGCATTGTGTTCCATGTGTGGAATGGGAAATCCCTGCACAAAGTCCTGACCCCAGACGCTCATCCCCATTGAACACCTCTGGGAGGAACTGAAAACACTGACTGCACCCCAGGCCTCCTCACCAAGTGTCTGACCTCACCAATGCTCTTGTGTCTGAATGGGCAAATGCCACCAGCCACAGTCCAAAATCTAGTGGAAAACTTTCTCAGAAGGGTGAAGGTTATTCTAACAGCAAGGGGGATCAAATCTGTAATGGGATGTTCAAAAAGCACATATGAAAATCAGGTGTCCACAAACATTTGGCCCTAAAGTTTAATTCTCGAAAGACTTCATTCATTCATTCATTCGTTTATTTATTTATTTTTGCATTTTAAGGATTAAGTCTGTAATAAGTACACTCACCAGAGCGTAATAATGTCCATGTACTTAACAATTCAAAACCTTCTCATATGGAGGATTACTGTATACAAGCACATTAAGAATGATTTCAGATGAGCGTAACATGTCCCAGATATCTTAGGGAGATTACAGATTTGTCACTGTGACAGGTCAACACAGTGAATGATTGGCTGCAATGCTTCTGTCAAGCACACTACAGTCGCAAGGAAATAACATAACTGTCAATTAAAACTGAGATCATCACCCGCATGCTGCTCTCCTGTTCTATTCATCTGTCATGTCATGTCATGCCATCTATGCAATTATTTTGCCTCATGATTGCTATGGTAAAAGAGAAACTCACTTATTATACCTTCTCCAACGGCAATACAGACTTGGTGTTCTTTTAAACCTACACCTTTTGACGTGACATCCATTACATTAATCTTTGAAGGGTGGCATGGTGGAGTAGCAGGCATTCATCTCAAGTATTGTTCCCTTACAACTTCAGGGTCTCTGGTTCGATCCTGAAGGTTGAATAACTGTCTGTGTGGAGTTTCTTCCAGGTTGTCGGGTTTCCTTCCACTGTCCAAAAACAGACACGTAGATGAATTGGTTATGCTAAATTGCCCATAGGTGTTAATTAACAAGTGTTTGAATGATGCCCTGTGATGGACCGGCATCCCATCCAAGGTGAATTCTCCTGCCTTGTGCACAGTATTACCAGGATGGCTCGATTTGTACTGTGATCATGACCAGAGCAAAGTGTTCTCTAAAGATGAAAGAATGAACGATTTATTATTTTAATTACTGATATCTAAGACCTCTTTCTGGAAGAGTCATGAAAGAAAAAACCTGCACGTCTGCTGCCATGCTTTTAAAGACGGTCCATATTTTAATGGCACATTTTAACAATGTTTACATCAGAGTCATATATGCTGTCACATCGATAATGTTATTCAGTGAAAAGCATTCTGGAAATGAAGAGCATTTTATAGAGCACTCCTGTACAGAATATGCACTGCACTGCTTCTCTCTCCCCATGTTCACATCACCTTTTATTTCAGATCTTCTCTTTTCTGTTTGTTCCTACCTCACTGTTCCTATGCTCAGTTAAAAAAAAAAAACACTTTGGGGAACTTTTGATAAGCTATGAGGTAAACATAAACAGTTCAGTGTCAACTTATGACTTTCCAGAGCCAGGATAGAGGTGAACAAGCGTCAATGGTGCTTGTGCATAAACATGCTCTCCTACATCTAGAAAGGGAATCCCTACATATCTTTGACCAGGTTTTTTTTTTTTTTTTTTTTTTTTTTTTTTTTTTTTACTTCAGAGATGACTGTATGATCACATTTCCCCTATTAAATTGCTGGAGAGCTTTGGCTGGAACTTGAGATACAGTGTGTCATCTTCCAGGTGCAGTAAGATAATCCCCTTCTCTGCAGATTATGGCCCGACTCCTGCAGAAATCCTCAAATTCGAGCAATAATTAAAGGTAGCTCATCTTTATTCATGAGCTTTTTGAAAGCAGACATGAAAGGAATTGGAGTTGAGTACATGTCTCACATTTCAGAGACAAGCTGTAACATTTTTACAGCAGAAGTTCGAGAAATATTAGTCATGCCACCAATGTATTCTGCAATTCCAGAGGCTTATTTGGCTGTGGCTCTTTAAGAAAGCATACTCTTCCTGTATGTGTTGACCAGAGAAGTAGTAGTGATTAGAAATATATCACAAATCTACTCTACAGTGGCAATAACAAACCTTGGTTTTGGGCAATAATTAATAATGATTGTATCATATGTTAATGGAACAACATTAACAAACTAACTACGTAGTCTTTACACAGAAAATCACACATTTGCATTCATTTAAAAAGATAATCAGTATAAGGATCTGTTTTAAAGATTTAACACCAATGTCACAAGAAAGTATTTAGGACACAGATGCTACATAAAGTTTGACTTTTTAACCTTATTACATTACATTTGCATCATTTGGCAGACACCCTTATCCAGAGCAACTTACATTGATCTCATGAATATGACTGAGCAGTTGAGGGTTAATGGTCTTGCTCACGGGCCCAGAAGAGGCAGCTTGGTGATGCAGGGATTTGAAATCACAAACTTCTGATCAGTAGTCCAACATCTTAACCCCTGAGCTACCACTGCCCAAACCTATTGGTCCGTATGAATGGTAAGAATGGCATAGTTTTCCTTGTTGACCTTTGTATATTTATTATTATTTCTCAAACCATTAAATTCCACATATTTTTATACGGTAGTTTGGGACTTTATCAAGAAAACATGCTAAAATGCAAAGTTAGAAAGCAGTGGAGTGTGACTTAAAACCATTTTATTAAGTCCACAGGTGGCTGAACTGCAACATCCATGCTTGTCAAAAACAATTACCCATCACTCAAGATATTAATAAAAAAAAGAGTTCTGTTGATTGTGAATGTCATAGCATATAATTCTCCTTCTGAAAGTGATCGCTCCCACCAGTATGTACACATTTCATCATAGAATAAAGGTGGATAAAGGGGATCAGTCAGAAGAATTTTGCATTGATTTCCAATGATCCTTCCCTCTATTATATCCTAACCATACCAGCAAAAAGATCCCGCTGTAGTACCATAATAACCTTTTTGTTACCATCATAATCAGACCTCTACTACTCATGTTTTTACATTCGGAATTTTGTAATAATTTAGCCACAAAAAGTCTGTCAATTTCTATCCTTGCAATTAAATATTTGGATCATATCTTGTATATTGTATAAAAAAATAAGGTTAGCTAGTAATTATGCTGAACATGCATTTTACTATCTGAAACAGTCCCTAACCTCAGACCCAGTGCTGGACTCCATAATCAGTGGCCAGTTGTCCCACAGACTGACGCTTTAAACGTGGGCCAGGGAATGGGTCAATACAGAGGGGTAGAAGCTAAGGGGATCCCTGGGTGTTTCATAAACAACAAATAAATGTGTGACCCGTGCTGGCAAAATGAGTCAGAATGCGCATATGCTAATTATGATCTAAGAGTCGAAACATGGTTTTGGTCGAAACGAGATTTTCTCAAAATTGAGTCCATAAAGCCCTCATTTATTGATCCCCATGATAAAACAGCAAGAAAACATCTGAAACTATTTTTATGTTAAGGTTTTGTTCATTATGTTCATTCTTATGTCTTCATTAATTAGTCCTTTGTCGTAATATTCCATGATAAATCTGTGTTTTTCACTGATCCCTCGTGGCAAGACGGGGGAATCCCCCTACCCATGTTTGGCATCATTGTGAAGCGTAGTTCCTCTACTTTCTGATAATACACATGGAATTCCCGATGATGCTTTTATGAACCAATGGAAAGCGAGTTTCCAAACCCCATTAGATGTAAACGAATGTGGCTAGTTGCTAGGTGGTCATTTTTGTCTGATTTCAACAAATCATGCCTCGTTTTGAAGGTCTTTAGATGGACAATGCGGAAGTAACAATAACTCACTTTTGAAAATTTCCTCATTCCGACTCATTTTGACAGTACATGTCATATACGCATTCTCACATGGGCCTTTTCCTCTTGGCAAATTGTCTTCAATTCCACAAGGTTAATAGAGTCCCTCTGATGATTCAAAGGGTTTCAAAATCCTCCATAAATTTTCAGGGATCCAATCAGGAGATTGGGTAGGCCACTGAAGGACTTCGTGATTTATTTTGCTTTCCCTTTAATGACCCAGAATCATTTCAAAAGCATCCCCATATCATGATGCTCCCACCATCGTAGGCCACTGTGCATATGGTGTTCTTGAGATCAAATGCAATTTTCTTCTTCAAATACAATGAGCTGAATTATTGACAAATAATTCCATTCAGAATTTTTTTTCCTGATCCTAGTAAGTTTATTGTTCTGAAAGAGTTCTGATTTGATTAAATGCTGTAAGGTGTGCATCTCTGTGCTTCCTTTTTAGCAGAGGAGTTTAGTGTGGGGTGTCAGAACAGATCAGTGCAATTTGTTGCTTATTGTTCTTGGTGTAATTGTTGTTCCTGCTGCTTTCAGGTCGTCCTGCAACTCATTTCAACTCAAGTGCTCAGGGATTATCACTTACCTTCCTTATCAATAGTCTGAGAACTCATTGTGAAGTTTTGCATGGCCCATCACGATTAGTTATGGTTCCATGAACATTCCATCTGCACATTAATAAAACAGTTATACTGACAGGGCTATTTAAGATATTTGCTATGGCTCTGAAGGTTTAGCAATTGTTTAGTGATGCTGTCCCTGTTTCCTATAGGATTCCACAAAATCTTCCTAACCAATGACAGCATATTTTATAATGCCACAAGTTACAATTTGCATAATTTTCAACAAGGAAGCATTAAAAAAAGCTTAATTACACCAGTGGCGTATAACTTTACAGTATTTTTGCAGTGACACTGTGTTAAATAATTGTATTAGAGTAATGTGGTTGTCGTAATTTATTATGTATTATTGGCAATTGTTATAAATGATTATTATTATAAACCAAAATGTGTTCTTTTGTGGTTTTCATACTGCATTGGTAAAATAGATTTCTCCAAAGATGTTCGAAAAGGTTTATCCGATATATAATCCAAATGCAATGACCCTCAGACCCTCAATTCTAAAACAATCCATTTGCATATTACACTTTGTGTATAGTGCTTTAACTTAACAAACATTAAAATCAAATTATAAGTGGCATTGTAAGAGTCAATGAAAATAAAGAATTTTATTATTTCTTGTGGCAAATCTGACAGTAAATTAGAACATTCCCTAAGAAAGTCAGAGCTGCTTTTTGACGTGGCCTGTAATTACTATCACATATAGAAGGGGAAGTTTGATGAGTGTTCTGTGAGAGCAACATATTCAAAAGTCAAAAGAATTCACCCTGCTAGGCATTTCTTTATAACACCACCATCCTTTTTTCCCTGTTGTACAGAGGCTTCAACTACAGTGGCTTCTGCTGCAATAAACCTGGGATCATGTTAATTGGTGAATAAAGTGTTGTGTGCTACTCTATATTGCTTTTAAGACACTTATTTCAGCTGTTATTTATTATTATTATTATTGTTATTATTATTGTTATTATTATTATTATTATTATTATTATTATTATTATTAACATGTTTATGTTGAGTTTGGGAGTATAGAAGAAGATAAATGGGCCTGATTGGGCTATGATTAAGCCTAGTGGAGGTTTGCTGTCAGATATTCCTGCATACTATTTGAGTATTAACAGAACACCTAAAGGCTCCACTTCTCTTTGGACACAAGCCATCTCTGTTAGTAAATCCAGATCTCTGTCAAGAAATTATTGATGAAACTCATTTCATTGTACGAGACTCTTAGCCAACAATTTAATGACAACAGATGACTAAAAATCTTACGCCTGCTGAAGGATGAAGACCAACCAGCATGTTATACTTTTCAAAGGTTTTTCAAAGCATCCATATCCGTACTGGACACTGCTTGTATACTGATCTTGATGAAAAAAAAAAAAAATAGTAAGTAATATGCATTTTATGAAAAAATGTAAAAATTTGCACAACAGTTCCCCAGCTGATATACTACTTTAGTGAAAGTATACAGCATATAACCAGAGCTCACTTTATTGGCTACTGCATCCCATGATGCAATGTGGTGATTTCCAGCTTCACAAACATTTTTAAAAACAGGGCGGACAGCGGAATAGGCTTTGAGTTCAGCTCTATATGTAAATGTAAAATAAATAATAAATAAATTGCCTGTTTTATTCATTTTAAACAGAACAAATAGCCCAACCAATAGCGAATGCTAGCTGACTAGGAGGTCCCAGGCTAGCATTCCCTAGTAGTAATAGCTAGGCTTTCTGATTAATTCCCTTCAGTCCCCTGTGTGCTGTACATGTGAGGACACAAACATAGTTTTTTAAATATATATATATATATTTTTTTTACGGACATACAAGACTAGTACTCTACATACTGTGTACATTGCCACACCTGTATACTATACTATATACTAGGGTGGGGAGTAGTGTGGAGTACTCAACATATACTGGGTCAGTATGCAGTGTGTGGTACACCAGTACTACATATGTAATATATAAATCATTTATATATTTAATGTATCTTCAGGGTCCTATACCCCTGCATGGAATAAAGATGTTCATGTGATGTTTTTAAATTGACCCTATGAAAGATTAGACATTTGATTATGGTGGAGCCATTTATAGGAGGAAGCTGTCTTTGTGGAGGAGTAACTGTCCTATCCTTTATCCACTATCCTCTTCATAGAGGAGACACAATCTCTTCCTCGGCTCTAGGATAGGGGTTAATGGAAGTTGAGCTGGTGAATGTTCAGTGAACCTGCCAGTGACCCAGCTCATTTTTTTTGTGTGGTGTAGAGCAGACAACAAAATGGCCATCACTGCCATGAGGTGCTTCCACACACATTTGGATGTGGATTCCTTGATTTTTCCATTGCTTCTTGGAAACTGGTCTGTCTGAACAAGTGCAAATATATTCTTTTGCACAGTAATCTCAAGCAGATGTACTTCCAAAGATGAAGAAAAGACTTGAGTCAGAAAAAGAGTTTCTGGCATCAGACTCCATAATAAGCACACAAGCTCCCAAAATTGTTGAGACTAAAAATAAATAAATAAATAAATATATAAATAACTACAAATGGGAGAAAGACAACTAAAAATTTTGTGGCAAACTGAAAGTGGCAAATCACATTACTTTTGTTCACAGAGCTGAGCAAACTGTACAGTAGTCCTGATATCTTTCGCATATAGGCTACAGTTTCTGAACAGAACCTGGAAAAGTTAACAAGGCATGCAGTGTAAAATAAAGATTAATGTGCAGAGCAGGAATAAGATGGATCACATTAATACATTACAAAGAGTCTTCATGCTGCAGTTTTGGGGCTGACAGTGCAGGCTTCTTATTTGATGAGCAATTACTGTATCCTAGTCTGGGTTTGTATCATGATGATTCATTCATTTCCACAGTGTAATTATGTGTATAAGGGCACCGTTTGGAAAATACTGAACTCATCAATCTTTCGGGCCCCAATTTTGTCCCACCTATTCTATAATTCACCCCACTGAGACAACTCTCTGTGATGCCAAACCACCCTTAATTGTCCTGATTCCAGACACCTTCTAATTACATCAAGTGCACTGGATCTCGTTATGGGAGGAAAAAAACTCCTTCCTCTTATTTATTTATTTTTTTTCCCAGAGTTTTCTGCATCTTTCTCTGGCATGGAGAGGAATTCCCTCGTCACCTTGGCCTCCAGCAGCTGCGCCCTGGATAAACAAACATGCATCGCTGAGCATCACTCAGCCTGTGCACATTGGCTTGATTAAAAATGTCCCTATGCAATTGCATTTGTCTTGAACCTTTCAAGCTGGCTAATAATTAAATAAATAAATAGATAGTCCTCATTGAACTGGTGCGTGGTCATGGTGTGGGATAGGCGTGAGTGGGTCGGGGTCAACAGCATCTGGACACTTTGTGGACGATTTGGAGTCTTGTAATCCAGAAATGCTGAGTGGGTCAGCGTACAGTAAATTCTGTCAGGATAATAAATGGGGACAATCTTCCTTTTCATAATAGCAATTGTATTTCCACGCTTAGGTTTTATCCAACTATCTGCCATGAGCTGATAATTAATAAACACTAGTAAGGATAAGATGCACACCTATACCTTTTTCACTATCTGCTCAGAATGTATACAATTTTTGTTATGATCCTTGGGATCAAGGACAATAAGCATCCTTTATCATCCTTTATTCTATCCTATTCTGTATTTTATACAAGGTTATGACTGAATTCTTGAATCTAGTTGGTCAGAAGGTAATGTAGGAGGTGGGGAAAAACTATACCTTTCTGTTTTACTAAAACAGATACCCTGTCTAATTTTTTTGTTAAATGTTGCAAACTGTACTCATAGTTTCCATGTAGTGTTTAATTGGAGACGATACACTTCCGAGGCAGTAGATGGCGCTCGTGTGTTGTTGTGAATTCAGTAAAGGGCGTTAAGCTACATCAGGGGTTCTTAAACTATGAGGCCCTTGAGAATGGGTTGCGAGAGCATTCCCAAAAAAAAAAATTTTTTTTCGTTGAG
>JAQMCW010000020.1:8519328-8524328 GCA_030068335.1 Chrysichthys cranchii
ACACACACACACACACAAACACACACACACACACACACACACACACACACACACACACACAGACAGACAGACAGACAGACAGAGGCAGGACTGGTAAACAGTGCTGAGTCCAGCAAAGAGAGAGCTATAATTATGACTCTTTTAGCTCAGAGCTTCGGCTTGGCTGAGTTCCTCTGGGATTCACTTAAGATTTTTCCATGTTAGATCCTGGTTAGGTTCTCCACTCTTAGCTTTAAAGTTTAGAACGGCTACAGAATATCTGGGTGAGGACAAAAAAAATCTGGAATTTCCCACTCTGGGGCTTGAACCATGGCTCATTAGACACTACAGGCACAACAGTACAGGCAGGGAACATCATTTAAAATAAATAGATTTCTGTAGGCTTGGTATTGTAAGACATATCTAGCTTCTACTCTAGCCACAAACCTTGGGGTGCAAACACTGGCTCTTTTGATGCAGGATGTTGCTAACAAGGCAATAACTATGAGCTCATATGCAGCAGAGGAAAGTCAGACCTGATAACTTTGAAGAACGGCAGTGATATTTCAGCTGGCTCTTCATCACACTTACAAATAAATTCACCATCAGGCCTGTTAAAGGCTTTAAAATCCTCAGCGCCGACTCTTGATTTTCTGCACATCAAATACACTGCATTGCACCTCTAAAGTCCTGCTTTAATGGCCAGAGTTTTTCCTAGCTTTCGAAAGACTTGAAACCAATAACATCGACAATAACACATCTCTTACTGGTTCAGAAACACATCTGGCTATTTGCTGTAGTCTAGCCCTGCGGCATTAATGCTTACCCCACTGCTTACAACACTAATATATATGTCACGCTTACCTTTCTAAATATGCTCAGAAACAACCGTTTTAAAACAGTAATAGTTACATTTACTAAGCATTAGCATTATTGTTGCAACAAGGCATTAATTTCTGCCATTAACAACACATTAGCCTCGGCACATTTACTGGCTGCAAGCTTCTGAAATTAGAGAAGAGCTGACACATAAATACAAATACTCATACTTATTACAAAAAAAAGCTTTCATGGCAGCCATTAGATTGGAATTTCCTAGAATCAGCTGCAGGGTTAAAGGAAATGGGATTGTCTGACTATAATGTATAAATTAACCGGAGAATCTGAATTATACCACCTGAATCATACAAGCTAGTGCTATGTTTTAGTGCTGTATAAAGTTCATCAGTAGCCAAAGGAATCATAAAGAGACTGCTAATGAAATGCTAGACAGTGTTACATTAGTGCTCTTTCTGTGTCAAGCATCCGAACGAATGGCAGTATGGTAACTAAGCTCATCGTTTGCACAATCCATATTTTTTGCACTCAAATAGCATGGAAATTGTGTGGCATGTCTGGGATTAAAACTTAAGCCTCATTGTTGTCTTTTCACTTCAAACTTTTCCTCACTTGTTCATTTCCAACTGTTCCTGTGTAAGGGTTTGTCTCGGTATTAATGATGATGTGACAGCTCGGGTGTCGAAGGCATTTTGACAGCCAGTATCTGAATAGTAGGAGCGTAACACACTCTGTATCTGTGTAGATTTCCAGCTACATCTATCTGCATCTCTACACAAATCCAATCCAAACCCAAAGTTGGTGTGGCCTAAATATGAATAGGAAACTAACACTAATGCCATGTGAACTCTTCTGACAAGCAAAAAAAAAAATATTCAGACTAGTACACCACCTATTCATATCGGGATTTATTCGTCTTCTGCCATTTAATCCTGGTCATGGTCGCGGGGGGAAGCTGGTGCCAATCCCAGATGACTGACAGGAACACCATGGGCAGGTCGCCAATCCACCGCAGGGCAACACACAGAGACAGACAATGATACACACTCACATTCACACCTACAGGCAATTTAGAGTAACCAATCAGCCTAATCCCCTCTGTGCATGTGTTTGGACTGTGGGAGGAAACCGGAGTACCCAAAGGAAACTCACGCCAACACGGGGAGAACATGCAAACTCCACACAGAAAGGTGCCCGTGTCGACCGGGTGGGATAAAACCTAGGACCTTCTTGCTGTGAGGCGACAGTGCTAACATCTTAGCCACCGTGCCAACTTCATTTAGTTCCTTGGGTCTTTACCTTATTTTAACTATTCTGCAAACATGATGAACCATGCTTCTTTAGGTAAAAATTACCCTTCCATGAATCTAATTTATTCCATACAATAATCTGTAGCCCAGCTGTAATATATGCTTCTCATACAAAAATAAATAAATAAATAAAAAATCACATTTATGCAAATTTTGGTTAAAAGTTACATTGTCTATGCAGATGCTGTATAAATAAAACTTTCTTCTTGATTATATTTCAGGAGCGTTGCTTAAATTCAGCATACTTCATTGCATTCTGTTATTGCTTATGCCAGTTTTTTTCTGTTCAGCTCAGTTACACAATTATCATTCACATATAATCATCATACACACCATCTGCAGGAAGTGAAAGAATTATTACAATGCAAATGAGTTTGACTCATTCAAGCAGGTTTAAAAAATACAGTATTTATGTATATAATGCTTAACTTTCAGAGAGGTACAAAATATATCAATATCAATAGGTGGTTTGGCACAAAGAAAATAAAATGCACAGAAAAGGAGCCAGTTGCAGCCAGTTAGTTCTTACTGACTTACTGAGTACAGCACGTGCACAATTCTGAAATATTTATTTTCGTGGCATGACCCTTCAGGTTATTTTGTAAGATCAGATTTTTCCTTCACTGGTTTACTCAGATAACAGTTTCCTTCATACAGCCTTGTTCCCAAAAAGTTGGAATGCTGTGTGAAGTGTAATTAAAAATTTGCAAATCATGTAAACCCATGTTTAATTAAAAATATATCAAATGTATCATAGTAAATTTTTAGAAATAGTATCTTAAAAAAAAAAAAATTAAAAAAAAAAAATATATATATATATATACATACAGTATATGTATACATACAGTATATATATATATATATATATATATATATATATATATATATATATTCATTTTCAAAAACGTTGGGTCAAGGGCAATAAAAGAGTGGAAAAGTTGGAGAGTGAGGGGTTCACCACTCTGTGGACAAATAGTTTTGTTTCGTTTTCTGCCACTTAATCCTGTTCAGGGTCGCGGGGGGAAACTGGCACCAATCCCAGCTGACATCGGATGTGAGGCGGGATACACCCTGGGTAGGTCACCAATCCACCGCAGGGCAACACACAGGGACAGACAAACATTCACACCTATGGCCAATGTAGAGTCACCAATTAGCTAGTCTTTGGACTGTGGGAGGAAACCGGAGAACCCGGAGAGAACATGCAAACTCCACACAGAAAGGCACCCGTGCCGAACCCGGGGCTCGAACCCAGGACCTTCTCGCTGTGAGGCGACAGTGCTAACCGCTCAGGCACCATGCCGCACTGGACAAATAGTGCAACAACTTAAGAATAATGCTTTTATTTCTGTTTTAGTTACATTTGACACAGTTTACCACCTTTTTTGGGGTACAAATAGGGTTGTATACACTTATACATGTGCACATCCATGCAATTATCCAATCAGCCAATCACGTAGTAGCACTGCAATGTATGAAGCCATGCAGATACAGGTCAAGTGTAAATGATGATCACGTAAATCATCAAAAAGTGTAATCTCAGTGACTTTGCATTGTCACTGGCACTGAAATAACCACACTTTACAACTGTGGTGAGCAGAAAAGAAGCTCCTTGTGGAGGATGGGCTACAACACTATAACACCACATGGGGTTCCACTCTTGTCATCCAAGAGCACGAATCCGAGGCACAGTTTCACCTGGAACCCTGAAAGACTCTTTTCCAACTTTTTTCCCCATCTTCAGCATCCAAGTTTTTACTTGTTTATCGTAAATTGAAATATTTTTTTTCTCTTTTGTATATACTGAATCTCAACCAGAAGTACATTTCTAGGAATTTAATGACTGATTACTCCCAAAGATGAAAAGGACAAAATCTTATTTAAACATTTATAAGTTCCAATTGCACTCCACATTTATAATCTAATCTACTTATCGAATAACTACATTACTGCCAATTTCCCATCTTGCCAATGGGAACTGAGTTATCACTGATAATCAGCATCATCCATATCAGTCTCATCACCTCACATAAAAGTCAATCATGGCATTTAAACATGAGCTTCATCTTCGTCTCTTCACTCGACTGCTCTCTGTCTGCTTCTACATCAGTGGGGAAATAATCGTTGATTGCTTCAGTCGGATCTGTTCTGTTGGCTAAATTTCTTGTTACTGGTGTTTTTATTGGAACAGTTATACATTTTTAAAACATCTGACAGGTTTTTGCAAACTTTCACACATGGGGATCTGGCAGTTTATTTCTTCAAATGACTGTCCATATTGCTTCATTTAGGGCCTCAAATGTTTAAAACTGAGAATCTTTCCTCTCAGTGTCACACAATAAACCACCTTTTAAACCTAAATATCAGCTGTAGGGTGCAATATGTGTTCGCAAAAAGACAGAGATAGCCAAATCTCACCCTACTTCTGATAAGTGTACTGTTTTTTTTTTTTTTTACTGCTTTGTTGATGAAGGTATATATTACACACTGATTGTCTGGAATTGTCACAATGGCAAAGTTATGGCCGTTGTCTACTTTCTGCTTTGGCCCATGCATTAAAAAAAAAAAATCTCCCAGGAATTGTTAACTTGATTAAAATCTATCACGTCATTCCACGGTTCACTGATTCATTTACAGTTTCTTCATGAGGCAGATTAGAACTTAGACAAGATACATTTTCCCAACCAACTCCTTTTCTTTAGCTGTCGTATTTGCAGCCATGGGCCATATCCCTTCATTGTAATGTAGTGCTGTGCCTATTTTCACCTTAGTAACATTAGAATATTGCCAGTAAAGCCCTAGGCATGAATTTGGGATTTAGTGGTTAAAATGTTAAAAAAAAAAAAAAAACCCTTTATCGTTGAAATGGAAAAT
>JAQMCW010000020.1:8529328-8534858 GCA_030068335.1 Chrysichthys cranchii
CATGATCTGGTATTCACTGTTGGTGTCTGGCCCAATGTTTCCTGAACATAGACTTGGCTACACTGTTTTTTCTTTGTCTTTTTTTGGTTCACCATTACATCAGAACTATACAGTTGATCCTCTCATTAACAGACTAATTGTGGGGGCGGGTGTTAAAATAATGGAAATCCAAGGAAAAACATCACTAAGGTCCATAAAAGTGCTACCCAAGTACTGTACACATGACAAGCAGCGTAATGACCAACATAAACTGGTAAGTACATTTAGAAAATATTGAGGTGAAAAACACCAAATAATCGCCGAAAAAACAGTATAGCTTCACAGCAAGCACAGCTCAACCAACGCTTGTAAGCAACTAGTAGCACACACGCCACGGCCGCCTAGGGGACAATTGCTGAACTACCGGTCTCAGTTCGCAACACCCAGGATTTTTCAACTTTCCTACCGGTCATTCTGGCTAAAGGATTATGTATTCAGACCAGCAGATTTTGTCCGTTGCATCCGATATCTGTTAATATGGTGTAGCACTTTGATAAATCTAATAGGCTACTCAGTGTTCTTCAGGAATTTAAAGGGGGACACCTGTACCCCTTCTCATTCATGCAATTATCCAATCACCCCATCATTTGGCCACAGTGCAATGCATACAATTATGCAGATACATGATGGGAGGGGAAGGCCTTAGATTAGTCAGGTCAGGCAAGAATGACCAGACTGATTTGAGCTGTGTGAAAGGTTATGCTAACATAAATGTGCACTCGTTGCGACTGTGTTGAACCAAAGCATCTCAGAATGCACCACGCATTGAACCTTGAGGCGCATGGGCTACGACAGCTGAAGACTACATCAGGTTCTACTCCTGTCAGCCAGGAACTGGAACCTGAGGCCACAGTGGGCATAGGATCCCCAAAACCAGACTGTTGAAGCCTGGAAAAACATTGCCTGCTCTGGTTATTACTTTCGTGCAGGCATGATTGAGTGGTTACCACAAAGGACAAAGAAAAACCACATTCATTACTAACAACATGCAGTGCTGCGTAATGCATTTACGGTCATAAGTGCCTGGTCAGGGAAGCAGTTTCAATTATGTGTGTATTTTGTTTTATTTTGGGAAATAGTACCAACTCGATTCTTTTAAAAAATACTGTGGGCAGACACAACCCAAAATGATAACTGGGCAAAACAGGGTAAAAAACAAACAAACAATGAGACGAGTGATGTAGATGAAGCTGAGGAAATCTCAGAGCCAGAATTCAGACATTATATGAATGGCTTAGTTTGCAAATTATATGTACAAGCATATGAAATTTACCGGATTTTCATAAAAGTCCTGTAAATTTGGTAAAAATGTTCATATCCTATTCTTGCTCTTGAGTCTTCTTAAAAAAAATACATTTGAGAAGACTAACTACCAGTAATGTAAATCTTAACTGATCAGCTTCAACTCATAACATGCAATAAAGTTACTAAATACAGTCATTTAAATTGCTTATTTGTGGTCTAATTATACGTTATAGATTAATGGGATTAAAGAAATATTATGTAAATCTAAAACAATAGACAAAATGATGCGTATAGTAGCCGTAAACCGAGGCGGTGCCAAGGGTGGAGATGATATTACTGGAAGAGTTAGCACATGCTGGGTATAGGAGGGAATGGATATTTAGAGATCAGTATGATGAGGGTTTTTTTTTAGTGGATGAAAGCTGGCTTATGCATCGGTTCCATTTGCCAAGACGTCTTCTTTTCATCCTGTGCAACATTTTACAGCCAGCACCTAATTTGGCTGACAAGAAGATACTGTGCCATTCCTGTGCATGTCCAAGTTCTGTCCATGCTTGGACTGCTTGCTCCAGAAATGTTTCAAAAGGAGGTATGGGATGTGGTGTGTCTTAACCTACAATGAGCCGTATACTCCCTAGTGTGCTGCATGCTTGGCTACATCAGAATGCGTTCCTCCACCAACCTTAGATGAAGACTGCAGTGTAGATGTTGTTTTTGTAATTCAGCGCCTCATCTTGCTTCAGTAAAGCAAAGGATTCAGACATACTTTTAATTGATTTAGCAATTGATGAAGCTTCATTTTCACCTTTTCTCATGTTTGTGGCGACCGTCATATTTGTTTTAAACTTGAATGAATTTTCTTCGAGTTGCCGCAATGTTCTTCATTGTTCTGAGCATAGCACCCTGCACTACCAAGACAGGGAAGGAAAAGACTCTTGGTTTCTCGCTGTGTTTCCGCCTTTTCAGGTGCTCTTGGTTATGCTGCTAAAAATATTTTTTATTCTCGTAGATGTGCTGTATGACAAACCTTCCCACTTCTGCCTGTGAGAAATTCTTCTTTTCTGGCAGTTTAGGATCAATTTTGTGCTTTCTGCTCTGTGAGCTTTACTTTTTATGATTTTTTTTAAAGCCATCACTAAATGCAAATCAGCTGTGTGGTAAACGTGCCTGGTAATTTATGGGTTGTTGGAATTCATCAACATACGCCTGCGGAGTATGAACACAACCAGCGGTTCTGAAATTTCTTTTTTAAATCCAGCAGGAATTTCCATTTCCGTTTGGCTCGTGCAAACATATCTACACAAAACACTACTAAAAGACTGATAAATGAGGCGTTTGCATTTCCTCTTCTGGGTTTTTTCAACGATGTCTTCCAGTGTTTCCAGGAGCATCGTGGCATTGTTACCTGGAAAAATACAAAGCGAAGCAAAACAAAAAACAAATACAGTTGTCCCTCGCCATATCGCAGTTCACCTCTCGTAGCTTCACTGTATCACAGTTTTTAGAATATATAATATTTTGCTTCACAGATTTTTCTCTATATCTTGGGATTCTGCAATATAAAAAATATAAAGATGTTAATTCAGACATTAAAAGAATATTCAATCAAAATAAAATACGGTATGTATTTCATCAGCGGATGAATACACAACGAAAACGCAGTGTACGCCACTACCGCTTGAGCTAGTTTGCCCACGTGAGATTGTACACGGCGCACTATTGGCTGATGGATGGGAAGCGACCAGCCAGACCGCTGTGTTCTGTATCCTGGGTGCTGATTGGCTCAGTGACCGTTCATCTCATCGTCATCACCTTCGTCATCAGTACTGCACAGCTAGTTCATCATCTTGATCATTCAGGTTGTAATATACTTCACTGGTGAGTACCCATATCGTTAGCCTCATAGCATAATTGCCCAAGTCATTGTTCACTGAAATATGACTTAGGCAATTATGTGATGAGGCTAACGATATAGAATTGTTTATGTTGTTAAAATGACATAGGTTTAAGCATGTAGAAAGTGTTTAAGAGTGTGGGAAAGGTTAATAAGAGAATGGGAAGGGATTATAAAGCCTTAAAATATATAAATAAATGTAAGGTCGCTACTTCGCGGATTTCACCTATCACGGGGGGTGGGGAGGTGGGGGGCTCTGGAACGTAACCCCCGCGACAGGTGAGGAATGACTGCACCCTGCTTTCTGATTTTTACCCTAAAAAGGTGTGAATCTTAATACAGATATGGATATTTGGAGCGCTAAACAGATACAGCGGGTTGCAGTGTGTTTACACCTGTGCCCTGTTACAGCATGAAATGTTGGCCCCCATGCAAGACTACAACACTACTCGATGCTTAGCTGCTCTGTGTCTTGTTTTCAGCTCCCAATTAACCGAGCAGTGAGCTGTCTGAGCCTGAACTTCTCCTTGCTATCCGCTTAAGTACTGCTAAGTAATAAATAGTGCTGTTCTTTTAGGCAGCTAAAAGAACATTTTATACTGTTTTCTAGACAACTTTAATGTATTCTAGTGGACTGTCCTCTTTATTGGCGATAGCTGGTCATGGTCATATGCCCCGCTATAGCCACAAAATATGTGTATAATGAGAGTGTGAATATTAGGAGCTCCTCTGCCAGACTGTAGATGTAGCGTGAGTTTACACAAGCTGACTACTAATGCAGCACTTTGTTGGCTCCTGTACAATTGGACAATGTTGGCTAGAAAGCAAACTCATAGAATATTAACAGTTGAAGCTTTAATAGGAAAAGAGAAGGTTTCGCCCGCTCCATCTGGTCCTTCTCTGTCATTAGTTCATGCGGCTTCCGCTCTCCTCCGTCTCTCCCCTCTTTCTTGTGGGTCACAGCACCAAAGTATCACGCATAAGAACGAGTGAATACAGCTAGATTGCAGCCCCTAGCTGATTTAATATGGCATTACATGGATGATTGTTTTTCCTGTTTACCTTCCTATGCAAAGCTTGACTGCCCTTGCAACATTCATTTGGTAATTTGTGTAGGTTTTTTTTTTATTTTTTTTTATTTTTTTTTAATAAAACAATTCAGTCTGGCCTCGCTGTCCTGCTTGAGGCCAGCTGCATAACATAAACACATTTTGGGCAGATTTTCAATCACTAACACTAATGAGTTTGGACTGGAATCAGCAAGTTACATGATTTGAAGCCACATTTTTTTGTTGTTGCTTGAAACAGGCTTTGTTTCCTTTGAATGGCTCTGGTGGAGAAGTATTTACTAGAGAATTCATTTCAATTCTTTTGAAAATGCTAGAGAAGGTTTTTTTTTTTTTAAATTCAGGTAAGTTGTAAAAAGCGTGAGAGGACATTTACAATGTTAAAAAAAAAAAAAAAAAGGAAAAAAATCAGCCTGCATAAAATTAGGTGCTCATTTAATGTTTTCTTTTCGTTTAATGCTTCACCTAAACAGTTATCAGCTCTTCACACTCACGCAGTGTGGTTATAAGCTCGGAGACTGCATTTTTTTTTTTGCTGGTTTAACTATCCCCAGTGGATCTGATTAAGCTCAGGAACAGTTCTGAATTTGTTTTTTCAGTTGGATCTGCAGTCCTGGAGCGGAGAACATCGCTACTTAGAGTCTACAGTGAAAGCACTAGCATACAGTCTCAGCCTCAGATGCACCATATGTACTTTTCTGCCCACATGCTTCAGGATCTTTATGGTTGCTGTTAGTTTGGCTCTCTATACTTCCGTGTACATATATCTACACACGTGCTAGTTTATACAGGACGAAAAAAATGGACACTGCCCCATAGTGAGATTTTTGGAGGAAGATATGCAACCAGAATTCCAGAAAAGTTGGAACGTTCTTTAAATTTGAATAAAATGAAAACTTAAAGACTTTCAAATCACATGTGCCAACATTTTATTCACGACAGAACATAGATAACGTAAAATGTTTACAAATTTTACAATTTTGTGCACAAAATGAGCTCATTTCAAATTTGATGCTTGCTACAGATCTCAAAATAGTTGGTACAGGGCCATGTTTACCATATTGTAGCATCTCCTCTTCTTTTCGAACAGTTTGAAGACGTCTGGGCATCGAGGTTCTGAGTTTCTGAAGTTTTGGTGTGGGAATTTGGTCCCATTCTTGCCTGATATAGGTTTCCAGCTGCTGAAGAGTTCATGGTCGTCTTTGACATATTTTTCGTTTAATGATGTGCCAAATGTTCTCTATAGGTGAAAGATCTGGACTGCAGGCAGCCAATTCAGCACCCG
>JAQMCW010000020.1:8590368-8603661 GCA_030068335.1 Chrysichthys cranchii
GTAGAAGTAACGGGAAACTCAAGAGAACCATGATATTATGTTCTTTACAAGTGTATGTAAACTTTTGACCACAACTGTATATATACTGTGTATATATACTGTATATATATACTGTGTGTGTGTGTATATATATATATATATATATATATATATATATATATTAAAACATGAATGATTGCATATAGAGTGAAGCTAGAGGTAGCTTAAGATATTAAGGTATTGGTGTTTACATCACATTTTCTCTGACTATGAGCAATTTGCTCCCACTATGAAACACAGCTATGACACATACTACCGTACATGCTTTTTTTGCCCTCTACTGAACAGTGCTGCAGGCAACTAATCACGCAGGAGTGCTGTCTTGTGCCTGAATCATACATGTGTGCTCCTATTTTTATTACCAGTCCTCACTGCAATGAAGGACACACGAGACGCATTATGGTATGATCTCATACAGAACATACATTATGTATAACAGCACGTTATACATAATTATATCTCAGTGTGGGTGGATTCTCCAATCTGATTGGTCAGCAGGTATGGATTTGTTTTACATAAACACACGGCTTGGAGTAGTATCAGCTGTAGCATGAAATATAGGTTTATATTAATGCGCTTGTTTTAATACCTTGTTTCTGTGGTGTCAGCACATTCCCGGGGACGTGTATGACAGACATGCTACATAATCAAAGCCTAATAATAAATTGACGAAGGAAAAGGTGTTGTGGTTTAACATTTAACAAAATATATTTACGTATAATCATTGAATTTTTTGATTTTTCTTTAACGTTATGAAAATGGACCTACTGTTTACTAGACACTAGAAAAGGCTCAATGCTTTGCAATGGTCAGGGTGTAAATTAACAAGTACAATATGTCATTCAATAATGAATTATACATTTTAATTGATTGCAAATCACGGTGGTCTAAGTGCAATACCATAACAGACAAACCTTTCTGCACAAGATAAACTCTTCCTGGTTTCCCTCATTCTGTGACGCAGTGGAGCGATCTGTTTTTAAAGGAACATGTGGCCAAAACATGACACACAAGTTTAAATGCTAATGGTGTACAAGATGCACATTCATATTAAAACAAGCAACAAACTATACCAGCCATCGGCTAGCTTACATCACCTCAGCATTTCTACTGGCGGTGCGAATGCAAACAGAAAAAAGCCTGTAAAGGTCTGTAGTTCTCAGGGGAACTCCACAGTGGGTAGTTCCTCTCAATGAGCCTCTAGAACTGTTCGGTCCTAAAGTGCCTTTCTCTTCACTTCAGGCCACGGGTTCAAATCTGGAACTGAGATTGCCAGTTTAAAACCCATCATTTGTTTCTAAGATGATTTGGATGTACATTGAGCTACCTTTCATCTTGAGTCCGCCTTGTAGAGAAAATCAGGATTTGGGTTCAAATATTTTGGCCAAGCACCCCTCAAGGTTGAACCACAACACCAGCATCAGTGATGTACCACTATATTTTACTTTATCATCTATACAGTTCCCATTTTTCTTTAAACATGTTAATGGTGTGTATCCAGTTCAAATTTGGTCTCATCTGACAAAACACAGTGTTGGTAGGTGGTGTCTAATAGCTGCCTTTAAAATGTGACAACACAAGATATATCAAAGGTGACAATATTGTTATTGGAGTCTAAACAAAACTATTTCAAAAAAATATATATACCCTTTTTTTTAAAAGAATGACAATTTGTTTACAAATTGTTTATTGCAATCTTTCTTTAGGGTTGTCCTGCTTTGAGTATTGTAGACCGTACTTAGCAAAAATATCTTAGCAAGTAAAGATATCACACATGAAGGAAAAGTTATATAATGTTCTTCATTATAACATTTCTAAGTTAATTAAGTCCGTTTCTAAACATAATTACTCATTTCAAGCTTAAATTTGTCTGGTTTGATTTGCAGATAATGTAGCTTCTTTCGAATGATAAATGCCCATAGTAAGCTAAATAATCTGCCAGTAGAATGAAATCATTTCAGGCTTGAGTTTATTAAGATAAAATATGGAAACAGGTTTATTCGTCTTATATTTGTTTAAAAAAAAAACAATCTAATAAAGAGAAATGTTAGTTGAATTTACTGTACCTCTATGTACAAGATATTTTCACTTACTAAGATAGCATTTTGCAGTGTATTGTTTTAAACATAAGAGAATGTTTTGGTTTCAGGAACTGTAGATACTTGTGAATTATTGACTGTATCATCATAGTGCATTTTATTTAATGGTGCAGTAGAATTAGTTTTCTTCTGCTCTAACAAGCATTCGGCGTTAGGTATTGAGGAGCAAGCTTGTGTCCCTGCAACACTACAACCACGGGTGGACTATGTATTCTTAGGTGAACTTTAAAGGAATTCTGCTATCTCAAATGTTCAGCAATTTAGAGCTTATTTAGAAAGACAAAAAAACCTTTTTCAGACTTGACCAAGAGGTTGTTTTTGTAGAGCTTAATTGGTTGGATTGGATAAATGAAATGAGACCTGTTGGTGTCTTGGGAATTGACTCTGCCTGTTTACCTTAATTAATATTTAATATGCCTTTGATCAATATACACCCCATTAATTTGTACACCCTTGCCCTGGTTTCTCATGCATCAAAGATATTGACTCTTATATTTCATTTAAAAAGGGGAAACCTCTTGAATTAGTTTCGATGCTACAGTGTTTTCATGTCCAAGATTTAGCTGCTCCATTTCACATGGTGGTGGCTTCTTGTTTTGCTTCCTCTCCTCTTAATTGAAATTTTAAGGCATGGTGGAAGGATCAAAAGTATTTCCTATGAAATCAAATTATTGAGATATTAGTGGGAAGATGAGGCTTCTGGCTGTTCACCACAATAACCACCAATGCAATTAGGAAGTGACACAGCAATCAACGAATCACATCTTACTTTTCTACTGGGAGAACCATTTATTGGCAAAAAGATACATTTTACATATTACACATTTTATTAGTGGTCGGCATTTAGTCTTAATTCATTTTAACATGTGTAATGAGGGACATACCAAAGAGAATCAACCATTTTGTGAGCTTTTGGCTTAATGTTTTGCATAGTGGCTGTTTGGATGTGGTACTTCCTTTATATTTTAAAGCATATTCCACTGTGATCTGTTTTGTTTAAACTGTTTTCTTGTGCTGAAGGCCTCATTCCAAAATTTGCCAATGGTTTTGAGAAATCTGAAGTTTCTCTCTGGAAAATGGCTTTGTGGTGCATATTTTCAAAGCATGTAGCCTACTTTTTTTAAATTGACAGTAGTAATGGACAGCATGTCCATGTAATACATCCATCCCTTCATCCATTCATCCATTATCTATACCGCTTATCTGTTAAGGGTCACAGGGAAGCTGAAGCCATTCAGTATACCCTGGTGTCCTATCCAGGGTGTACTGAATAGATTGTTGGATGTTTTTGGTATTTTTTCCCTGTTCGTCTGAAAACAAATCTTTGCACATTTATATATTACATTTATATTGTCCTTTAAATCCAATTATTCGGTGAACATGCAGAAAGAAAAGTCTGTTTTCCTGTTTAGCAAACCACTCTGATATTCCTCATTATGACTGGTCATAAAAATAACTGTTGGGTTTTATTTTCATAAAATAAAAATAAATGTTACGTTTTGCGTTTTGCTTTATTGGAGATAAGTGCTCATGCCAGTCCCACATGCCACGAGCAGGCAAAATCTTTTCCATTTTTTTTTTTTTAAATCAGATCAATGAAAGACTGAAAGGAAAGAATTAAATAAAAGGCATGAGTCAATAACATCACAGAGGACAGCTTCAATACTGTGCTTATTCATTCATTTTTGATTGAACATAAGCATCTTTGTGAATACACACTGTTTAGAATAATATATTTATAATAATACGGATAGAACAGAAAAGCATTCGGGCCATCATGTCGAGATTGCATGCTATGAACGTATATGAATACGGTTATGGAATAGTTTTGTCTTTACAAGACCTTATCGCTTGAATGTACATTCTAATTGACGAATGTCAGCAGTTTGGCGGTGAGAATAGAAAAGTGAGGCGCAAATGAATTAGAGACAGTGTGAGCGATTTTTTCAGATGATGAGCAACACCACACTGTGTTCATTTTCGTCGCTTCTTTTCTGCGTTGTCCAGTCTTAAACTCTCAAATCCGTATACAGATTACGTGTGATGTTGTTGTTTTCTCACGTTGATGAATTTGATCCCAATTTAGATCCGTTTATAGTGCACAGTATCGTTCAATTGTTGCCTATAATTTTTTCATTAATAATAAAATGATGCAAAAATGGAACAAAACAAAATGTGTACTAAAATACTCAAGACTAATAAATTAATCGCCTGCTATTGAGGCCCGTTGGAAAGCCACACGTACTTCTCGAATTAAAAATCAGCCAGGACCTTCTATTTTTGAATGACCACCTCCGTGTGAAGAAGGGCCAAATCTCCTTTTTCTACTAGGGAATCAATTCCAGTCTAGAACCTTTTCTTGTGGATAGTAATCCTATAGAAAAAGAAAGATTAGGACCGAGGTATAGATGTAAACCTCAAAATTCACTGTGATGTTTTCAGTCAGATATTCCAGAGTTAAAATGTTAACTATGGTCATCAGATTTTTTTTGAGATCTTCCATTGTGCTCAGCAGGGCAGTGAAAAACATGTTACCACTACAACAGCAAGTCAGTGCTTCCACTAAGGCTCTCCAGAGGACAGCTGGAGTTAGAGCTAGGAGTGTTGATTAGAACCACAGGAGAAGCTAGTCTTGCTCAATTCTGCTGGACTCAGTTCTCACAAAAATGGTGACAGTGTTCATCACTACAGCATAACAGTAGGACAGATGAAAGCCTTTTCAAGGCAGTGGGATGGAAAAGAAATGGCACATGACAGCAAGCCGTAGTAGTTATCAACCACTACTAAATTCTGTTCTTTTTAAGTTGGGACCACAGTTGGTTGGGTAGAAAAATAATTTCCAGAACAGTATATAACCCAGATTTGAGCTCTTGCCTTTGGGGAACTTGTTCTACTGATTCCTTGAACTCCAACATTAATGGTTGAACATAAATTCAGATATGGATCTAGCTAGGATGGCAAAAACAATTTTAGGAATATCTCCACACTTTATCACTTTCGGATATTCGTGGTCCATTTTAGGTCCTGTCCAATAAACAGGGACACCCTGAAAAATATTACCATAGATAACACCAGATTTGGTGATATGTAGGCATTAGGCCAACGACTAGTGCAGAAGGGATAATCTGTTACATGCATCAAAGCTAGAGTTACCTCATCCCTTCAAACTACTCTGTTCCCCCACTCCTGAGTGCTGCGAGGGTACAGATGCATTTTACTGAATGCATGTGGACAATAGCATCAGTAGCATGATAAGCACATGGGTCATTTGTGCTCTAAATAGAGCTGTGGTTGGCCCTTTTACTAGCATTTAATTCTTTTCATGTTTTTCAATATGCTGCCACAATTAGCCAGACTCCCTTGGGTGGTCACTCTTAGATGGAGCTTCTGGATCCTGGCCAATGCCTGTGGCAGCTTTTACTTCAAGCTGTGGCCTTTCTCAGTACACCATGAAGATCTGAAGAAAAAAAAAAAAAAAACATTTATCAAAATAAATAAATTGTATGTATTGCATTTACACAATTTTATTTTTGAAGAAAAGAATTTGTATATGTGGATGTCTAATGTAAAATGTGTTCATACTGTAAGGTGTATATAATTTTTAATCAGGTCAAGTGGTAGTCTTTTGTTGCCTGGTTACACAGTCCGAGTTAAAACTGTTATAAGATGTCCTCTGTGGTGCTCAGCGGGGCATCAGAAGACACGTTACTACTACAACAGCAGGTCAGAGGAAGGAACTAAGGCTCTCGTGAGGACGGCTAAAGTTAGAGCTAGGGGTGTTGATTAGAATCACAGTAGGAGCTAGTCTAGTTCAGGTTTGCTGACCTCGATTCTAACAAGATGGTCATGGAAAGGTTTTGTTCTTTTTGCAAATAGTACATGGCTCCTTAAGATGAGCCAGGATGTACAGTATCAGTATGCAGTTATTAATTTTCTCTGATCTCCTTTTGATTCCTGTAAAAATCACTTTGTGGCTACGGCTGTCATAAAAAAAAGCTATAAAAATAAAATAACCAGATAAACTGCTCACAGCATGCTGAAATTGGTTTATTTTAGCTGTTTCCACATCACCTTATTAAATTTAGATATCCAACATCTACTTTTACCATTGACCAGACTGACAAGAGACACTGTGGAGGTGGTTGTGTCTTTATACAGAAAACAGGTGAACATCATGATCTGAGCAACCCACACACCGAGTGCACGCCTATACGGTGTATTTATGTTCACCTGAACCTGATTTTCAACTTGGTATAATCAAAAGACATTCAGAATAAAGACACCGGTGCAGACACGGCTGCCAGGAAACCGTAATGTACTCATGAGCCACTTTAATAGAAACACCATCCGTATACTAGTTGGGACCTTTTTAAGAACAGCCTCAAATCTTTGTGGCATGGATTCCACACAGTGTTGGAGGCATTCCTTGGGGTCCATGTTATATGATTGTATCACCTCATTGTTGCAGATCTCTATTTGACTGAGATCCAGTGATTGGGAAGGGCCACTGAAGTACTCTAAACTCATTGTGATGTTTGTGATCCAGTTTGGGAAGATTCTCTGTGACTTGGTTGAAGTAGGCAATATAAGAAGGATTCATAAAGAGATGCACGTGGTCAAAAATGATTTATAATTCAAATAATTATACTATTATTCAAATGCTCCATTGGGCTTAATTGGGCCAATCCCCACATCATTACAGCACCACCACCAGCAGCATGAACTGTTGAGCCCAGACAGGTTAGGCCAATACACTTATGCTGTTGACAAATTCACGATTCATCAAAACCATTCATATATTTTCAATTTTCACCTGTTCCGAAGAGTCTGTAGCCAAAGATTCCTATTCTTGGCTGACCGGTATGGAACCCAATGTAGTCTTCGGCTGTTTGCATGTAATTTAAAAGAAAGAAAATTCTTACACCAGTTCAATGCAACATTACAATCTACTATTTATTGTGGTATACAGCAAGACACTTTAATTGGTATTAAATACACAATTTCTTTTTGACATATTGTAGTCTGAGTTGGCACAGTGGTGCAGTGGTTAGCACTGTTGCCTCATAGCAAGAATGTTCTGGGTTTGACCCTGGTGGCTGACTGGGGCCATTCTGTGTAAAGTGTGTATGTTCTTTTCGGGCCTACCTGGGTTTCCTCCCAGTGCAGCTCAAAAATATGCATATTAGGTCAACTGGCTCTAAATTCCCCAGATGTGTGAATGGAGTCCTGCCTCTCGCCTCAAAGCCAGCTGGGATTGGCTCCAGCGTTCCCAGGGACCCTGATGGATAAGTGGTATAGATGGTGGATGTTTTTTAAGTACTGCATGAATAACAATAGAAATAAAAACAGAAAACAAAGATAACAGAAACAGAAAAAAAGACAACAGAAAACAATAGAAATCTAAACTCTCTCAGGAAGCCTGTTTGTGAATATACCTTGCATAGGGCACCAGTCCTTCACAGGGCTCAATGTCAGGGCACATGTCATCAATCCACCTTTTTTTAGGACGTGGGGCCTCTCAAACAGTTGCAGCAATTAAATGTCATCTGGACCTTTGTGACATCATCTTAATTCTTAGATCATGTCTCCCTTCAGTCTGCAGAAAACTTGTATGTAGGAACATAAGGGAACAGCTTTACACTGACTGCTAGTCCTGGTACGTGTCATCCCTGGATGATGATCGACGAGACAACTGTTGCCAGCTCCTGCTTTCCATACAGTGGTTCTAAGGCCAATGGTTATCCCTTTATGGAGCAAAGAACCATATTTGGTTACTTCAATGAACATCTAAAATTACCCCCCCCGGCCTCTCCATTAGGTCTTAGAACCAGCTATCCATCCATCCATCCATCCATCCATCCATCCATCCAATATATTTCTTAGAGCAGCAAAACAACTGCTTCATGCTGGTACATCTCTGCTTCACTTGTCTGTGCTGGCAAACGGATAATATCATGAACATCTTCGCTCACATAAAAATGAATGGAGGCTTAAATTAAGAAAAATCTGCAACACTGTGGTTTATCAGGGCTACTTCGCTATACAGTTTAATTATTTAATAATGAACTTCAATGCTGTTAACCACAGAGCACATGCACATTATATAATTTATTTTACATTTTATAATGAGCTCAGTTATAGCTAATAACTTGATGGTCTGACTTGAGTTTGGCAAGAATTCCAGACCTTTGTTAATGGGTAATTCATGAAAACAAAAATGACTAAATGGAAATGCTACCAACTAGCAGGTGCTTGTAACCGACTTCTTGTGTTTTTCTGCTGTAATGATGTTATGTATATCTGGCCCACACGCCCTTCTTTTCCCTTTCGGCTTTGCTGCAGTGATGCCTTGCTCATGCTGAAAGCCACGGGAAGTACTGTTGTCAATCAGAAACAGGTACTGGGAACAACGGGACGATGAAATATTATACTCTATCTCACAAGCCTTCCTTTTTTTTTTTTTTTTTTTTGCAATTTTAATCCATTAATCATCCAACTAACCCAGATTTCGATAAACACAGCAATTTCACAAAGCGTATACAGAACAGTTTGTATGTCAGCCCTGGTACTCATATCAGCACTCGTATGGTAAGGAATAAAGGACACAGAATAAGAATAAGGGACATCTGTGTTCACTCCATCTCTCTCTCTTCATCTACCCCGCATGGAATGTTTGAGGGCATAGTGTAACAACACTGCGGGACTCTGGATAAACACCCTGTGTCCCTCTTTCAATTGTCAGCCAGGTTCAAGCAGTGGAGAGCAGCGGGTCAGCGGACAGCAATTAGTGGACACAGAGGGTAGAGCTCACACAGCTCAGTGCTGCTGGCTCAAGAGCAAACACAGCTACAAAGCCGTTGAGTCAGTCTCTGCAGCTGCCTATGCAGTGAACGAACACTCGTTTCTTTCTCTCTCTCACTCTGTGGACCGTCACAGCCATTTTGGAATTTTTCAGCTGGTCTCTTTTTCAAACGCTCATTATAAACACATTCAGCCAGCCAAAGTTACGCTGAGGCTCTTGATGACAAGAATGTGTGAAATCCCATGCCATGTTCCCACTAATAGCAGGCAATGGTGTGAGAGTCACTGTTTATTCTTTGATAATTGCAGCTTGGCCAGAAATGCTTTTTTGGCCTTGTTTTTGTCTCTATTTTTAATTTGTCTCTGTTTTCTTTAACAAGTTTCAATTTGGCTTTCCTATAGTCTGTTAATTGCAATTATTTTTTTTAAACAGTTGCGAAATGAACATTGTAAAGTACAGCCAAGTACAGACTTTTTTCAGGAGAGAAAATTTTTAAGTAAACAGAGCATTAGTTTATAATGGGAGTAAGCCTATTTCTTTGAAAAATCGCAGGGGTGTATCAGGGTGTGTTAGTGCCTCACTGCTCCAGGGTGTGGGTTCAGTTTTTTGGGCTCGGGTTACTTCTTTTGCACGTTCTCGTCATGTTGATGTGTGGTTTCCTTTGGGTATTCTGATTTACAAAAAAAACAAAAACCAACAACAGCAAAAAAAACAAAAAAAACAAAAAAAAAACACGGCAATAGGTGAATTGCCACTTAATGTAAGCCTTGGTTTGATGCCGTGTGATGGATTAGTGTTCCAGTTCTTGCATCGCAACCAGTGGTCCAGGCAGGTGTGACTGGTATAAATGGGTTTTTCAGGGCTAGTTTTCAAAGTTAAAAAAAGACATGAAGATAAGGTTTCATTTTGGCACCCATATTTGCTGTTAAATATTTGATTTTAAGGCATGCCTTTTGTATAACAAAGCACAACAGCACCTCCAGTGTTTGTAAGAAAACCGAACAGAATGGTATGAAGAAGCGAAGCTGGGGCTGATTTCTTTCTAGATTCAGACATTCATGTCAGGTGTTTACACAGAGTGAAACATCTCCTAGATTTGATCTTTATCTGGGCAGTATTTTTCAGCCCATTTTCAGCCCACTGATATTTTTGTATCATATCATCAGCAGCAATTGTCCTGTTTTTTTTGCTCGAAATGTCTTTGAGGATGAGAAACTAACAATAAATTAAGCACGCATTGTCCAACCAGAGTACAAACTGCACAAAACGACAGATGAAAAAAAAAAAAAAAAACGTAATTTTAGTGGGGGTTTTTTGTTTTTGTTTTTTTAAGAAAACAGTTAAGATCTTTGTCTGGCATTTGCGAGAAACGAAGCATGAACTCAGTAGAGCACTAGAGACTTGAAACACTTACAACATTATCATGAATGCAGATGCCTATCTGTTTTTAAGTGTATATAATCATTTTTATGTCATTGATGAGAGTAAGTGACAAGAAGGCTCTGGGTTTGAACCTGCCGGCAGACCGGGGCCATTTTCTTTGCAGGGTTTGCATGTTCTCCCAGTGCCTGCATGGGTTCTCTCCAGGTGCTTCGGTTTCCTTCCACAGTTCAAAGACAGACATGTAGATTAGGTCAACTGATTACTCCAAATTCCCAGGAGGTGTGAATGTGAATGTGAATGGCAGGGTGTACCCTACCTTGCCCCTGAACTCAGCTGGGATTGGCTAAAGTTTCCATAAGACCTTGCTAAATAATGGATAGATAATGTTATAGATAATAGATAATAACGATAATGTTATAGATAATGGACGGATGGATGGATGCTGTGATGTAATGCATTCTAAGCCTTAGAATGCATCTAATGGTTTGTCAATCCATTACTAGATATTAGATAGCAGCCCTCTTATCTAATATTATAACCTGCTATCATTTTTTCTAGGGATAAATTCTGGATCAATCCTATGCACAGTAAAGCAGAAAATAAACGATTGATTGATTTTTTATTTTTTTTTACTTGGTCTGTCAACTGTTTGTTACCTTAGCTGATATTGGAGATTTTGAGATACTTTTGTTTTTTTGTTTTGCTGTAGTATTGCTGGCTTCACTTGTCATAGTGTCCAAACAGGGCTTCTTTGTGAGGAGGAGACAGTGTTGTAAGTTGAAAAGCAGTGTGTGACCTTTGGTAAGGAGTAATCTCAGTGGGTTGTGGAAGAGATTTACTCACAGTTCGTGTCTTGGCATGTGTAGACAGCATCACTGCAGCCACATGCTGCATATCAATTAGCTGTCCCACTGACAACGTTTTCATCTTTCATCTCAGATTCCCCCGGCTGTGGACAATACAGCAACAGTTGATATTTTCTTCTTGGCATTATACTGTCTTTCACCTCTACTTTGAGTTAAACCTGTTTGGATAGTTCAGTTTAATTCAATTTGACTCAAGTGCATTTTATATTTGTATACAGTGCTAAAATGCAGCATTGCAGAAATCCAGATGTAGATTTAGATCTCTAATGAGCAAGCCAAAGGCAATAGTGGCAAGGAAAATCTGAGAGGGTATGAGGAAGAAACCATAAGAGAAATCGGGCACAAAATGGATGAATCCTATATAGGCTCCCATGCTCCTCTGGGTGACACTAGATATCAAGTGGTGTTAAGTTTGTTACCAGGATGTTCAGAATGAACATTCTAGTGATTTAAATAGAAAGGCTACATCAGTATATAAACAGGGAAAGTGCAACATATTCAGAGTCTGATTGTGCACATGCACAAGTCAGTTTTCCATGATTCCCATTTAAATTATGCAGATTATATGTGTCGTGTCTGGTTCACGCCTCCAAGACCAGATTTTTATTGAGCATCTAGACCACGGCCTTAAAACACAAGCACCTTGCCTTTAAGCCTCTCAAAAATTCAGAGATGCAAAATGTAGGCAGAAGAAGGAAATTGTGTTAAAGGTAATATGATGCATTAAGCAAGAGAAAATTTAAACATGAAAAATAAGAACAGAATATGGCAGCATGGAACAGAAGATAAGACAGGCACTGCAATAAACATCTAAAAGGAGCAGCATGAATAGTCCATGTTGTAATGTTATAATGTTTAAACAATGATCAGTTTAACAGGGTGGCTTCCATTATTCAGCAGCTCAAAGACTAGCACTTGATCCAGCACTTCCTATTATTCCTGCTACAATGGTTACACGCACAACCGAGAAGCCCCAAGATGCTACAGTGAGGTCATGAAATGACGCAAAGTGTCTAGACTTAAAAATGCTCCTTGTTTGATATCGCACAAGAAAAATGTGCTGGCGTGAAGGTCAGAATTGCCGGTGACTGAGACGCACCTATTTTCTAAAAACTCCACCCTGCTTGCAAGACTTACAGGTCTCTCGGAATAGCGCTAGTAATTTCTGAGGTTTGAATACTGATGTGTACGATTTCAGGATTAAACGTTCACTGGGCACACTTCACCACACTCTGAATGCAGTTTATGGTGAATATGAGTACTGGTATAATCACTGCGGCGTCTTTATGATTACAGTGCGGTAGTCAGGTCTACAGTCTCCAGGTGAGATCAGACACTAAAGCAAGGGTGAGACTTGGCAATAAACTGCTTTTGGAGGATGTAAATATAGTATTCATGCTGGAACATCCACAAGAGAGGAAAGTGAGTCACAAATGCAGAAAGCTCCAAGAGCATCAGGATGCATCAGGCAGGTCTGTAAGGTGATAAGAGTCACAGCATTTATACTGGATTTTTTAATGACTCAAAAGTGAAGCTAGATGTTAAAACGGTTTCTTTTCAAATGCTGTTTTTAAGACATCCGTATATTGTGGTTGCAAGTAACATTCCAAACTCAATGGACATAAAATTTATGTAGTTATCCGTGTGTAGGAAGTGTTGTTTACATGAGTGAAGCGGTGAAGCTTAAATAAGAACTGATTAATACATCTTACTCCTGTCTGTCTTGGATCCTCCACTGGGTTAAAGTGGACGAGAACTTGAGAGTCCTTATAAGTAATTTCTAATTTCTCCTTGGGATCAATAAAGTGTTAACTTATCTAATGTGGGTACTTAGTGTATATATACAGATGTGGAATGGTACTGCTGCTGTGGTAGTAATTCAGTTTGGTGAATGTACAGTCGTCCCCCGCAATACCGCGGTTCACCTCTCGCGCATTCACTCCATCGCGGATTTTCACATTTTGATTCGTGGAATTTTTTGGCTTTTGCAGGACTCTGGAATAAAAAGACATTAAAAGAACTAAAATAAACATTAAAAGAACATTTAAATCGAAATTACGCAGTATGCACCGTATTTCCTCAGCTAATAAGTGAAAGTTGCTGT
>JAQMCW010000020.1:8646636-8657193 GCA_030068335.1 Chrysichthys cranchii
TTGTACTCTGCAAAAGAGAAAATTAAACCTGCCTCCAAATTGATTACGCTTTCATGGAAATCCAATTTAAGAAGTATTGGTATCGTATTGGCAAGTACACAAATAAAAATACTCGTATCAGTTTGGAAAAAAGTGGTATCGGTGCATCCCTAATTTACATATGACATTTTATATTCATTAAGATGTAGTCTTAAAGTAGGATTAGACCACACAAATTCAGCCCAGTTTACACATGATTCTTTCATGGCTAGCAAATCTTTTTTGGACCAAATCTGAATGTAGGGGATGTGAAACTGGCCTTGAAGTGTGACATAATCGAAACCTTATGATTTTACTGGTTTTATTGCTGTTTCATCCATCTCACTGTACCAACTCTTCTCCAGCAGGGTTTTAGCTTGCTAGTATTCAATCCGACTCAATGTTTGTCACAATTTTCTCCAGCTGCAACTTTGTTCTCCTGTGCATGCAGGCCATTTCAGAAGTTTAGGCTAGTGTGGGATACATGCTATATCTACAAATACAATTGTTTTAAAAGATAAACAAATTTTTTAAAAATCCGATCTTAGCGGTAAATCAGAATAGAGCATGTAAGTCTGCAGTGTGAATGTAGCCTAAAGGCAGACTAAATGTTATATCAAATTGTAGCAGACTGACTGTTTGTGGACAATGTAATAAGCTATAGTAGGTCTGCTGTAGTGCATAGCGAGTGTCCTAGCTGCAGGCATCAGCATTGCAGGTCACTGATTAAGAAAGGCGGCGTGTCCTTGTGAGGTGGTGGAGTAAGTAATGGAATTGCAGTCTGGCAGCCTCTGTAACTGTTTACACTGGGAAAAAAACCCATGAAAGGGCAGAGTGATCTTCCCAATTACAACATATCACCATCTCGCCTGCTGCATGTCTGTTGTAGATGTCTGTATGACTTTGGCCACAGAAGTGAATATGGTAGAAAATCTAATTTCTTTTCATTTCTTTTGAAATCAAATCTATGGCCAAACAATGGCCAAAGGATACTCGGTCTTGCATTTCCCAGGTGGAACTATCTGTTCTTTTAAAGCATGCTGCTTGTAAATCTTGAAACATGAACATTTTTGACCAAGTAGCTTCAACTTGAAAGTCAAAACTTTTCCCTGAATGTAGTGTTTATCTCTTCCACTCAGTCATTAAACTAGTTCGACAAGTTAGAGCCTCTTTTCTCTTTCAAGGACTTACACAGACTACATTTTAAAACTCCGTTGCCCATTCAGATTTAAACTGTAATGGGGAACAAGTTGGAAAAGAGCCAAGCTTTCTGTTTTAATCAAGCTCCGAGTACATTTTAAAAGCCTGGAATCATGCTTTCAAATAAATGTTTCCCCATTAGATTCTGCAACTCTGTAATCTTCTTCAAATGAGGCTGCAGCAAAAACAGCATCGTTTCATCTCAGGCAAAGCGCCTCCATGATCAGACAACAAAGAAATATGTACTTTCTCATATCACGCCTTGCAGTTTACTTCCTGCCCCCTTTTTCTGATGGACAGATGAGATCCTCCTATTCTTTTGAAAGACTATGAAAATTGAATAAGATTCATTTCTGTTGGCTGACAAAGTATCGAGAGCCCTTAATTATTTGTTTAGTCGATGTGCTATTATTATGTTTCTTGCACAAATTTCCCAGTCAGACAAAACCTAAGTTGTGTTGTAGAACCTTTACTAGGAACTAGAGGAACTGTCACAAGTGTTTTTCAAAAAATGTTATCAGAACTCCAAATAAAATCATGACAGTTTCCATAATGCAGATTTCTAGGATTGTAACAATTAGAATGCATTCTGCTAGTTAAAATATTTTAAGCGTTTATAAGATATTTAATCTTATTCCCCACACCGAGTTACTGTTGTATACAGTAAGCAGTTTGTTTTTTATTATTTAAAAAAAATAGCATCGAGGCTGAATGTAACCTGCCAAATTTCTGAATTTAAACAGACCTTTTGTTTAATTACTGTTAGCGCAGGAAGCCTTGGTAATTATACGTTTTACGTTGTCTTATCTAATTTCAGTAACCCTAATTATAACTATCACATTTTTAAATACAACTCATAACAATTTATCCAAATGACACATTTTTCCCAATTTGAATTGTGTCCTCAGACCTGGATGATCCAGTCGTGACGGTTCATCAGAGTATAGGTGAAGCCAAAGAGCAGTTCTACTACGAGAGGACAGTTTTTCTTCGCTGCGTGGCAAACTCCAACCCTCCAGTGCGCTATAGCTGGCACAGGGGTCGAGATGTTCTGTCTCAAGGCTCAGATAAGGGTGTGGAGATCTACGAGCCCTTCTTTACACAGGTAAGAGAACTTTTATGGCCTTTCAGGGTGCTAGTAAAACTCGTCTTATGACTATTGCAATTTAATAAAAGAAAGAATTAAAAAAAAAAAAAAAAAAAAAGCACTGGTGGACTGGTTAAGACAGTGAGTAAACACTTATTCTTATCAACTTTATTGTTAGACAGCTCTGAAATGTGTATGAATTAGCAAAGATCAGCAGATCTGATAGGCCCAGAAAACACTGTTTTGCCCCGTTGTTCATCATAAGTGTCATACAGTGTATTATGATTCACCGGAAGGCATTAAAGAAAATGGATAATAAGGTAGCGATGAGGGGAGGAAGAGAGCAGCATGCCATGAGCTTCTCTTTCATTGCTTTCAAACAGACCCGCAGAAACACAGAGGTGGCGTATCAGACCCAGCATGGGAATAGCACTGGTAATTAGCAAAGAGAAGCATGTCTCTTCCATTTGGGACTCTCGTCTCTATCTGTGCTAACTCTGCCCCGGTCCCTGCTGAGAGTTTTCCAAAAACAACAACAACAAAAAAGATTAGCAGAGCACATTTGTGCATGTGTTGTTGTTTTTTTTTGTATGTGCCGTTAAATGCCAGCTTACCATTTCTCCCATGAAGATAGCCAGAGGGAAGAGAGACTAGCGGCGACATTTAGTGCTGGAGCCCTCAGAGCTGCATCCAGGACAGTGCTAAAAGCTTTACTGGCACTGCGTGTAAAGTCATGAAGCTGGATATTGTAATAGCCAAAGTCATGACTGTGATTTTATATTTCGGCCTAATATCCTTGTACTCAGTGTAACCCAAGCTCCACAAATCTGCCCATTTAAAGACATTTTTTTCATCTGCCTTTCAGTACTGTTTCTCTATCAGTCTGGGTCTAAACACCCCACCCCCACCCCCACCCCCCGCACGCCCTCCACCACCACCACTTCCTCTCTCTCCCTCCTTCACCCGATCTTGTGGCAAATGGATATTTTTTCCCGGTCAGGTTCCTGTAAAGGGCTTGGCGTCTGCATGCCAAAGACACTATGCTCTGATATCAGCCACAAGCAGTTCACTGGAAACCTTTCCTTTAACAGAATTACACGGCAGGCATGAATGATGACTGGAAAAATGAAAGCAATGAATAATCTTATTTCTGAAGCCTGGCACATTACAGTTTGTCTAATATTCTACTCTGTACTGATGAGTTGGACAGCGGATGAAAGACACATCCCACAAACCTGCTTCCGAATCGGACTGGTTCGATTGTTGAGCTGCTCATAAGGCATTGGCAGTCAGCTGAACCATAGACGCGGCCATTTATCAAACATGAAATGGTAGCACAGTGCAGTAGAGTGTGAAAGTACAGCCCAGCCAGTAGTTCTTGTAAATGAACATTCAAAATGCTGGCTTGGAAAACAAGGAGCTGTATTTACTTAGACTCCACTAAACACTACCAGCAGAGAACTGTGTACAGGTGCAGTTAGTGTTGGGGCTGAAAGTGAGCATGTGGAAGCTGTGTGTGACAGCACATAATCCTAAGAAGCTGCATCCATAAGCTTTCAATAAGGTTTGCCCTGCTTTATTAGCTGTGATGTTCTTTAAATGGTAGATCATTCGGCACATTCTTGGTGTTCTTGTGTTATGAAGCTGGTAATCTGGCACCTATCCAAATGTCATTCCTCTTTCGAATGTTGAATGTTTTAAAAAGCTTACACTTACGGATCCTAAAGTGAATGTGCTTGAAAGAGAGCGTAGCAGTAGGGTACGTTTTTAAAGCCCCAGTGAAATGGCTTCTTAGCTGTGACTTGATTCTGTATGTTGACGTGTTTCCTTCCGAAACAGGAAGTCAAAGTGAGGTTAAAGGGGCGTATTTGCTTACTCTCACTGATGAAGACACTCTGACAGTGTACAAAGATGGCCTTACATGCTTGCACAGTCAGAAGAAGCAACATATAACAAGCTGAAGTCTTCCAGTCACGTAATCATGACTTACAAATGTAGAGCAAGACCTGCCTCTGGGGGGTAGAACGTAAAATTTGCAAAAGTCTTCCAAAGTCATGCATATGCAAGGAAATGCTGTGACGGGAAGATGCTTTAACTGTTTCTGCATACAAAAAGCTACTATAAAGAGAAGAAAACTAAACAAATTCAGTATTTGGTGGGACAACTCTGCTTAAAACAAAGGAGGATACTGAGGTACAGTTTGTGCAGTTTTATAGGAAAATTGGCTGGTAAGTTTTCCTGAGTATATTCAATAATCTGTCACAATTCTTCTGGAGACTCACTTTCGTTCACCCCCCCCATGCAAATCCCTGCAGCCTTCCCGCTGTTATGTCATACAGTATATTGCTTTCTTTACTAATATACAGACATTTTTCTGTTATTTTTTGATAGGTAAGTAATGTTTTTGTGCGGACTCCGTAATGCAAAAGTCATGATGACATCACATACAGTATATAATGTAAAATACATAATAACATATTTAATACAAAATAGGATGCCTAGGACTTTTGCACAGTATTGAATATGGCTTTAGAACATTTTGCCTAGATATGAATCATGAAAAAAATATATTTTTCAGGAAGTGATGAATTACCGAATTGAAAACAGGACTTTTTCCCCACCCCCATATATACAGGAGCATTGTTTTGGTGTTCATAAAATGACCGGGAGGAACAAAAAGCTAAAAAGAAAAAAAGAAAAAAAAAATCAGGGGCACATTAATATTTTGTCAAGCTAAGTAAACAATTAGACAGTCTAAAAATAAACATTTCCTGTAATTTAGTTGAGAACGGTTTGACGTGTTTGCAAGTGAGTCACTTGCAGGTAGGGAGTCGAGGAAATTAACATTTCAATGGATTCCCTTGTAATTCTGTAAAAATGTTCAGTCATGTGTGTGTAACGCATGTTGACGCACTGAGGAAGAATATGAGTAAGACTGTAAGTCTGTAGTGAATTTACTATGAGACCTTGCTATCGAGTGCGCAGTAAACGTTAACTTATTTTGTTTTTATTTCCATAGAAAGCTATACGATGTCCCTGAATGTTTAAGCTCAAGATATTTCATGTGTTCTCCTTTTTTAGACATGAATCTTTTGAGAGTGCACTGCATATGTCCCCATGTGATACCTGGCTGACCAAGAGGCATTAAACGAGGGGGTTATGTTGGTAGAAATAGCAACAGAATGGGGGGTTGTGTTTAATTTGCTGAGCCTCACAATGCTCCATCATCCAGTTATAAAGCACTGGAAGGCTACATTACATTGTGGGAGGAAAAGCACTGGAACACACATTTGCACACTGTTCTCTGCCTCTCACTCTGAGCTGCAGGGGGAAACAAAGATCCTGAAGCTGAAGAACCTGAGGCCCAAAGACTACGCTAACTACAGTTGCATCGCCTCCGTCCGGAGCGTGTGCGGCATTCCTGACCATCGGGTCATCTTCAGCCTCACCAATAAAACAGGTCACCATCTCATCTCGTTAACAGATATGATAAAAGACATTGTGGCAATTGCTTAAGTTTTATGGGAATACTAATAATAGAATGCCATTATCAGTGTTGTTATATCGTTACCTGTTTGTAAACTAGACATACTTTGATAAGATTTTGTTTAAAATAGTAATTCGTTCCATCCACTCACTTCCACAGACCCACTGGTCTGTCACCAGTTATATGGCATTGATTACCTGATCTTCTTGGGAAGCTGCATGTAGATGTGATCAAAAGAGTTATTTTTTATACATCGAGCTACAGCACTACAGAAAGGAGAGCGATAGAGTTTGTTTTATTTGTTTGAATGTTCTTTTTTTTTTATTTTTGGCAAATGTATCTGCAATAGAAAATGCACCACTGTTATAATAATATGTTGGTTATAGAATATGAAATATACAAATTGCAAAACATGGTTTTAAAGGTCTCCATAGCAAATCCTTAGTCATAAAATGAGCAAGGATTAAATACAATGCTAAAGTACCTTAAATGTTTAAAGTACTGTTAGAAGTCTTGTGGGTGAACTTGGAGACAGCATTTTTCACAAATCAAACTTGTTCCTCTCAGTGGCTTCAAGCAGAAAGGTTTTTTTTGGAAAATTGGGAACACTCAGACATGCTTTAGTTTGAATTGTATGTCATACGTTTAAATCTTTTCATGATTTTATCTTTGCACATACAGTGGTGCCCCACTTAACGAATGCCCTACAGAACGAACATTCCGCACAACGAACTGCACGTCGCACGTGAAAACCTTTCACGGCAACCTGGAACAGATTACACGATTTCCCATAGAAGTCTATGGGAAATTGCGTTTCGCACAACGAACTCCCCGCAGAACGAATGCGCCACTGGAACGGGTTGTGTTCGTTTTGCGAGGTACCACTGTAAGAAAACGATTTAAGCGAATTTCCCTGTGTCCAGGTGTCCCCAAACCCCCCCACAAACACTTCACTTTCAGCAATTAGCAAATGTTAGCACAGGGAATGCTTTTTTTTTGTTGTTGTTCTTGCTAATTTTCTGACCAATGATTTGTTAAGACTGTTAAAAGCTTAATGTTTTGCAATTTGGGGTTTGGCCTTTTTTCACAGAAGTGTATCCCACAGATGGCTTAACTTATTAAAAAAAAATGCTGAAAATGGAAGAGTGCAGATCAGACAGCCAGTTGTTGAAGTTTTTCGGTAACAGCTTCTATAATAGCTCACATTTTATATGTACATATTTTACATAGTTAAACAAATTCATCAGTTTCACCCAGACGGTTTCTGTGCAGACAGTTGTGACCTTTTCATTCATTAGCCATAATGAAAGGGCCTCGTGAAAACATAGCCTGTTACATCCCCACTGAGACCCCACATTGCATCTAAAGAGCACATTAAAATACAACAGACAATACATGCAGATGTCACAATTGGGTTATATTGTTTCACTATGGTTTAAAATAAGTGATTTAAAATAAACTTACTAAATGCAGGGATAATGCACTGAATCCATTTACATTTAAAATAGCATTGACTGGACCAGTGGGAACTTGTTATTCTGGCAAAAATAGGGCCCAATAGGTGGGGGGCTAAATGTTAAGCTTGTAAAAACATCTCTTTTTGAGAATGCTAACTTAGCAAGAACCTCCTGCACTGCCAAGCTGCCACTGTTGGTCTCTTGAGTAAGACCCTCTCTGCTTCAGGAGTGCTGTATCATGGCTGACCCTGCACTCTGACCCCAACTTCCTTACAATCTGGGATGTGTGAGAATTTCCGTGTACTGAAAAGCACATGTACTGTATATGTAACAGATAAAGGCTTGTTGTTGTCGTCGTTCTTCTTCTTCTAACTTAAATGTTCATCTCCTCTTGGTTTCTGCAGCTTCCCCGTCCATCAAGCTGCTGGTGGAAGATCCAATTGTGGTGAATCCTGGACAGACCGTGTCCCTGGTGTGTATCGCCACGGGTGGTGAACCTCCGCCCACATTGACATGGACCAGCGCCTCAGAGCATCTCCCTGAGAAAAGTGTTTTGAAGGACGGCACGCTAACGCTACCAGCCATCTCTTCTGAAGACGCCGGGGTCTACAGCTGCATTGCCAGCAACAACGTAGGAAACCCAGCCAAAAAGTCAACCACCATTATTGTGCGAGGTAAAGGAAACAAAAGCTTGCAAACTGAAATACTTAGAATCACAAATTATCTTATGCAAACATAATGAAGCCGGGACATCCGCATAAAGTATTTCTTCACAGTCCTTTTTATGTTGAAAAATGGAAGATGTTCAGATCCGAACTGACAACCTCACATCCAGTTTAGCGTCTGTAGTTACAGAAACAACCTCAGAATAGTTTCTTTATGCCTTTAAGAAATTCTAGCAGCGCACAGAGGCGCTTTACTGTGCTGCGTAATGTAATATTAAACATTTATATATTTTATATACACTCATTGTTTACATAAAGAGGTGGGTTATACATACAAATATTATCAATCATACAGCACTAAACTTACCGACCTACTTAGTGAACTACTGATTATTTAGTGCATGCCGAAATAGAACGCATAGGAAATACACGATTTTTATTAGGGTATAAATATTTCTTCCTGTACAGTTTATAGGAAAAACTTTAGGAATGATCATAAGCAATTTATCCTGATGTGTTACTGTTATAAAACTACAGCTTTGTGTACCTCTAAGGTCTCGAGTGCCATTGTTCACATGGTCAGCTGCATTTCTTTTGCACATTTCGAGCATTAGAAGTAATGTTCACTAAATGGCATGACGGAATCTCCCTGTCCGTCAGGATTCCACGTCAAACTGAAAAATGTTTAATGATTTCATGCAACGCGAAATTAAACACACTGAGTGATTGTTGCCATGAGCCGGGTCAAGAAATCGAAAACTCTAACTTTAAATTAAAAAGTATGATATATAAGACAGACCTTTTTGATAAGAGGTTTTTACATGAGTTAGAGCTAGTACTTAATAACAGTTTAGAATAGTGCACAAGTATGTGATTTGAAATGCAAAGCTAGTTTGTTTAGTCAATTGAGAACAGTGTCACATGGTGCTTTATTGCCTCCACTATTTACGTTATATATACGATATTGCATCTGTATTGCATTTCAGAGGACACTCCAAATGGCTGTAAGATCTGTGCAGCAGCCGTTTTAAGTATTGATATAAATATGGTCCAGGCTTAAGCAGATCTGTTAATTACCCGTTTTGCTTTAATTCAGTTTAATTCATTGCACTGTATTTGAAGTGATTCCTTATTCTTTTTAGCTTTGACAAGTTTTCCACTTATTGCCCTCTCTCTCTGAGTTGACACCTTACTCAGTCTTTATCTCAGCTAGTCAAAGTGAATGCAGAACCACCCAGATGTTTGCTGTGATTGTGAGTCAAATCTTGCATAGGATATGAAAAGAAGGGAAATCATGTGCAAGACCTGGCATTACGTTGCGCCTCAGTGTGAGCCTTCTGTGTGTATCACAGATCTTTCCATAGCGCTCATATTTCTGGGAAAGGCAGGCCCTGTGGCATATTACTGTGTAAGTACTTATTAAATGGCCAATTACAGCAATTAAGTGAAGTCAGTCAGGCTAATCACTGAGCTGGGGACCTGCGTTCTACTCAGAAAACTGGAGATGAAGAGTAGTTCTTACTGCAAAAAGAAGAGAAAAAAGTCTTAATACTGCTACATGTTTACTCAAACTGGAGTTTATAGACTTCAGATCAGATGTGCAGCACTCTTACTTTCTTTTTTTTAATGCCAGATTTACACTTTTTAGAATTTCCTGGAACCTGATGTGAACTGATCCTCTGGTTGTGTAAACAAGTCGACCCTGAGTGTCCATGTCTACCTTCAGAATCAATCTCCTGATAGTTTATAGTCTCCTGATGACATGTCTGATTTACATAAGCCTAGTTTTGTGAGATGACCAGCAACACTGGCTGATATAGCAGAAATGCAGAAATGTATAAAGATGTTCGCCAGGTATAAGGATGAATGGCAAGCATGTGGAACTCAAATACACAAGTACCAACCAACCAACCAACCAACCACCCAACCAACCAAATAAATAAATAAATCAGACAGTTCTCCAAGCTGGACTAACAAAGAGTATAAATAAAAGTGTGGCAGGCATATATATATATAGATATATCCACTAGGGTGCATATTATTTTTATATATATAGATAGACACCATCATTTTAAAAAACAAATTCTAGAAACTTCCTTTGCCATAGTAGCCAAGTTGATGGAGATCCCTCACAGAAGTACTCCGACTCACTTAGAGGTTCTCTGCAACATCAGCGGCCTTACAAGGGGGATTTTCTTTTCAATAGTCCGCTTGACAGTCTTGAAGACACCTGTCAGAAGGCCCAGGTCGACCTGAGTGGGATGATGTTGATTCCTTTCCTTTGCTTTTGAATTGTACAATCACTCTGACTGTAGCAAGAGGAATCCCAAGGTTTTGAGCAAAGTCCACCCTCAGTCTGACCCACAATACACCCTCTTTGAAAATCAGACAACTCTTTTGCTTCTGGTGTTTGTGGCATGGCTAGTTGGTATAAACAATTAAAATACTGTAATCCAAAATGAAAAATAATATCTCAACAAGTTTGAGGCACCTGCAAAGATAAAACATAATGAGGGGTGCCTATTTACTTTTGAGGGGTATATATCAGTGCCGGGCCGTGCATTTCACACCTAGGCCTTTAGTAGTGCCTAACCCCCCCCACACAATCACACACACCCATGAGTGAAGGGCTCCCCCGCCTTC
>JAQMCW010000020.1:8711383-8723624 GCA_030068335.1 Chrysichthys cranchii
TTTTTGCCAAGGTAGCACAAATCATCAGACTGCTGGCAGTGACAGCTGATAAAGTAGTTACTGTTCTCCAGTGCAAAATGCGATGCATACATTAGTTAATAGGGCATCCATTTTTGTCTGTTTTACTACCATGAATCATCTCGTAATCAAATGGGTTTTTCGTTGTTGGAGATTTGTCTAAAAATGTATCGATGTGCACGTGTGATGTTTTGGATGACAGATACATTCACATTGCAATTATATACAGGTCACTTTTAACTATCAGTGTCAAGATAGGCAAATCCGATGTGAGCCAGACATCTGAACTGAACAACGTTCAGGCTATACTGCATTAGAAATCCTTTTTTCCCAGCTGTCCAGTTTTGGTCAGCTTCAGGTTCCTGTTTTTTGGCTGAGAGGAGTGGATCTCTCAGCCCTCTGGCCCTCTCTGGCCCTGTGCTGTTGTAGCACATCCACCTCAAGTTTTGTTGTCTTGTGTATTGTGAGATGCTTTTCTGCTCACCGTCATTGTATAGAGCTCAAGCTGTCAGAGCCTGTCTGGACATTCACTTCAGACCTTTCTCATCAGCAAGTGTTTCTGCTGGGGACATCTCTGAATTGATCACGTCTGTTATTTTCAAGTGGCAGAAATGTATTTTTAACCAGTATTCTGTACACTAAATGAACAGCCCAATCTCATTCTCCCATGCATTAAGCAAGAGCAGCTTTGCTTAATACAGAAAGCTGCTGTTTTGCTTTACTTCAGGAGCCACAATGCTTCTGTCATAGCTCAATAAATCTGTTCTCATTTAGTGCTCTGCTGTCCAATTTCTTGCTATTTTCCCCATCCCTTCTCTCTCTCTCTCTTTCTCTCTTTCGCTCATTCACTGTTTTGTTGTGCCATTTGGGATGTGCTTAGGCAGCTTCCTGATGGGATTGCGATGGCCCTCCTCCCAGGCTGCAGGGCTAAATCTGCAGATCATTAAAAAGTGTCTGGGCCACCACGGCCTCTTAATAAGTCATGGCTGACATAAACAAACACCACTGGCAGGTTTATGAGGCTGCTTGCAGAGATCAGCAGCTTCACATCCTTCCATGTCAATGGCCATGCTACGTTCCCTTTACAGCTCTGTCTGTGGTTTCTTCAGCACCTGTCACGAACACAATAACTCTCTAAAAGCTCTGACCAAGTCCTCAACTGTCAAGCTCTGGATATTAACAGATAAGACTGAGACGCCTGATGATGCCGAGTCCCTCTGAAGCCAGTGTTTTCTCAGTCCTGATATGAAGTTGTGTAGAAGGCAGTTGCTCTGCAACTTTCAGAACTCAGCAGTCAAAACTCACACGTGCTTTAGGCACATTGCTTGTTTCCTTTGCTTATTCGAAAGTTATTCGTTTGTGTGTTTGTTTTTCAAACAGGACGTTCAGGACACCAAGTGTATAGTGCTTCATAATAGTAAAATAAAATGAAAATTTGATTACCACATTAGCCTGAGGGCATTCACATCATTCACTTGGCTTGCGTTTGGCCTTTGTAAGTAAATGAAGTAATATGGTGCTTTGTAATAGATTTCATTTAATTCCATGCTCCAATATAAAGTATATACAGTATATACATCTCACAAAATGGCAAATGACTGGTGGACACTTCAGGAGATTTTTTGAAACTTTATGAATGAGCCTCATGAATAGTAAGTCCAAAATAAAGTCCATTTTAAGAGGGGAAAAAAAAAGTCAACTCTTTTTTACTTGAACATAAATTGGGCCTTTACATTACATTACGTTTGCGTCATTTGGCAGACGCCCTTATCCAGAACGACTTACGTTTATCTCATTGAAACAAATGAGCAGTTGAAGGTTAAGGGCCTTGTCCAAGGGCCCAGCATTGGCAGTGCTGGGATCTGAACTCATAACCTTCTGATCAGAGGTCTGACATCTTAACCCCTAATCTACACCTGTCTCCTTTACCGCATTCGAAAAACATTAAGTTTTATCATAAACCTTTCATTCCATGATTTCTAGCGCTCAGGACATTGGTCCTTCAATCGGAAGGTTGTGGGTTCAAGGCCCACTTGGTGAATGGGTTAAATGCAGAGAAGTAATTTCACTGTGTCTCTCTATGCTGTGCTGTGGTGTGTTTCACATGTGATAATCACTAGTATCGCTTCTCTCTTCTCTTCTTCTTTTTTTGCAGTATTTATTAATGTGATTTAAAGGTCCTAATTAGGTTTCCTTCAAATACAATTGTACTAATGACTTCTCTTCATGCCTGTTATGGATAATGCCTGTTCATAAACTCATGCATGCAATCACATTGAGATGAAACAATCTATTTTTCCTCTACAGGAAAAGCTTATTCTCCAGAGTTCTACTACGATACCTATAGTCCGCTGTGGCAGAACCGACCCCGTGTTTATGGCTATAAGCTGCAGTGGACCCAGATGAACCCTGATGCAGTGGATCGTATCATGGCTTATCGTCTCGGAATACGCCAGGTAAGCCGTTATACACCTATATCACGTTTAAAAATAGCTAGTCCCAGAGAAGCTGTATAAAACTCCTCCTCTTGATCCCTAATAAGCACATTAGAGACAAGAGTGGCAGAGAGAAGTCAGGATTATTTCACGAGCCTGGTAAGTCTAATCACATGTGGTGAAAAGCACACACTTTCCACATGGAGTGCGCTACGATTAATGGGCCTCATTTGTCTAGCTGGATGCAAACCGATTTATTCATAAATCATTTTTATGAGCATTTGCTTAAGAAAATTTGTGTTCCTGAAAATCCCATGAATTCCTAAGAAGCATTCCTGTCCCACTCGTTCTCCTGAGTGTGTGGACTTGTATGCATAAAAAGACGGCAAACTCTGACTTGATTGACTTCGAATCATATTAACACGCTGTGAAGAATGATTTGTGGTTTTAACTTTAAAAATGAGTTTCAATGAATTCAAAATTTTAGGGCAGCTAGGTGACTCACTTTTTTAAAGGTCCACTATGTAGGATTTTAACCACCTGAATGCCCCTTCCTTACCCCTCCCTTTCCAAGCTCGTATCATAATGTGCAGTGGTAGTCAGGTACCTGGAGCATACTTCCAAGTACTTACATTCGCACTCCCTTGCCCTTTCTTTGCTAAATAGTAAGTACGAGCTTCCATTTTTCAACTTCCAAGCCAGCACCAGAAACACTGATTCCTATATTTCTTCTAGCTTGTCTTCCTTTCTTCTGCCTTGTCGCCCTTCTGGTGCTTCCGTCTTGTGTGGAAGGTACTTTTTAGAGGTTTGTCTATTTTGGGCTACTGTAGCGGTGCAACATGGCGGCCTCCGTAGAGGTGGGCCCACTTCCTATGTAGACATAAAGGACTCATTCTAAGCTTACAAAACCACAACGATTTATAGTTAGATGTAATTATACACTAATGAAAACATACATAGGAAGTATAGTATGGAATATGTACTCATTGTACATGTAATAGATACCCTCAATCTCCCACATACCTATTTTTAAGTTAAGCAGTGCATTTGCATGGATTATGCTTTTATGATGGGGTATATTTTATGAGGAATATACTGTTGAGTTTGTTTTTATTTTGTTTACAGCATTTAGCAGACGTCCATATCCAGAGCGACTTATAGAAGTGTTTCGGAGTCTCTGTTTCTGAAACACACACAAGTTTCTGAAAACCCGTTATGTTATATTATTCCCAAAAATGAAAAAATATGAAAAATAAAGTGAGCCGGCACAAAAAAAACCCCCAAATGAAACCATTCATTTAGTTATGACACAGGAAGCAACTGCCTTAGGTGCCAGAAGATATAGCGCTCACTTATTATTATTAACGTTATATATTATTCAGTATTTTTTTGCCATAGAAGTGTGTCGAAATTGACGTTTCTGATGTCTGCATTGACTGACACCTCAAATAATGGAAATAATGTTTGTTTCATGTTTGCATGATGCAAGACTTCCTTTGACCATGTGCAAGCACATTTAGAATGATGAATCATGTTTTAAAAAAAACATTAAAGATTTCTCAGAGCAGCAATGCCGTGAAATGCATCTCGAAACTCATCTCGAAACTCATGATTCTCTCCCTTTTCCTGATATTGACTCAATTCTCTGCAGCGTAGACACAGCGAATGTAGCTGTAATCATTAGTTCTAGTTCCTTAGTTTCTAGCTATATCTTTTTTTCTTTCTCTTTCTTACTCTGTCTCTCTTTCTCTTGATGATATGCTCATGACAGTGATTGAAGTCTTGGGTTAGAGTTCTGTCACTCTACCTGTATTTATCATCCCTCAGTGACACTTGGTGGACATTTCTTATATAGAAGAAAAGAAAAATGCCGGCATATTTTAAGAGACTATATTGAAATACGTCTTTCTATTTTTTCATATATAGGAAAGATTTTTTTCTCTTCACCTATTTAGCATTTCCTCTACTTTATGAATGACTTCAAATATACAGTGCATGTTAATATGCATCAGTATAAAACGTACATGTGAACTGACTGGAAAACGTCCGGACTGTTCAAGAGGCAAATCGTAACCGAGACCTTTTTTTTTTTTAATATGGAGACTGGACCTGAATGTTTAGAAGGTAAAACAAAATGGCTTTATTAATCATTTATCCTAATGCAGTAAATGCAAGTCGCAGAACATTGAAAGCTTTGAGTAATAAGCATTAATTCTACATTAGGGGAGAGGATTTATTGGGTTTTGTATCTCAGAGGGACAAGAAAATATGGATCTAATTTTGTCCTTTGGCAATGATTACTTCATCTAATATTATTATTTTACGTCAATGATCTTTTAAATTGATTTTTTTTTTAAAAATTTATTCAAAATGCTGAATACCCAAGATGTTATGTAAGTACTTTTCGTGTAAAAAAAAAAAAAATGTCCCCCAGTTCTCACTCTTAGTCATTCACTCAGGGGTGGCAATAATCATGAGGTAAATATTTGTGTTCATTAAGCTGTAATATTACAAGCATAGATGGCCTGCAATCTAGTTTTCTTCACCAGTGCGGTGCACGGGAACGTATGAAATGGGTAAGGGGGAGGATGTCCCTGAGGGGGCACTGACATCAAAACTTAAGTATCACAATGTGAGTCCAAGCTCTGATTTTAGCCAGTTTGGATGGAAGTGAAAAGTCAGCGCATGTGCTTTTAGACTGATCTGCATGCCATCGGGTTCTCTCGGGGTTCCAGCGCAGGGCAATTAAGACCAAGCTGTTGCAATAGCATCTGAGTCAGTAGTAGTTAGAAGGCCGTGCCAGCCAAGTGGGGTTTTTTTTGTTTTGTTTTTGTTTTTGTTTTTTTTTTTGTTTTTTAATGATGTAAGGTGAATTCTTTTTCATGTATAATATCCATGGAGTAAAATGTAAGGTTTTTTTTTTATTTTTTTTTATTTCATTTTATTATTTTTTTTAGCAAAAATCTAACTCCTTCTCTCTGGAATGATTAAACATGAATGAGAACGCAGGGCTGGTGCGGTGGAAGGAGCTTCTTCGTAAATAAATAAATGTCTCCAACTCCCCAATGCTCAACACTGTGCTGTAGCACGGCAACCAGAAGCCTTGCACGTGGAAGGATGTGCTGCTATTTATAGCCCAGTGCAGCCTGTTCCTCACCGTTCCCCCAGAATCATTATCATTTTGCCCTCGCCACAGCGGTTGAATTAATAGTGAAGGCTGCTGGGCTTTGCAGCTCCATAATGGATGATTTTGTGTTATCTGCAGCCGCCTTTCGTGAGGCGGGCATGAATGGAAAAGCTCTTGAAAGACTTGGATGCAGGAATCATAAAGTGAGCATCACCTTGACTATCTGTCTCATTGGCCTGATATGTTTTAGCCTCTTTCTTTCTTTCTTTCTTTCTTTCTTCTCTTCCTGACTGCATTGGCCATGCCCAATGTCTTAATGTCTGCATTCCTCTCTCTTGTCCTCTTTCTGCAATCAATCTGTCCATCAGTAGTGAATATCAGCATGCAAGGTTTGGAGAGCAGGATCAATATGTGCCACGGTAATTACATACGGGTTGTTCGGTTCAGGCACTGGCATTTCCGCAAAAGCACTTTGATTAGTGCTTTTTCTCGAGTCCTCTGGCACTCCCTTTCATCAGATTCCTCTGTTCTGAGTTCTTATAAAGTTCTTATGAACCAGCTCATCATGGAAACAGGATGACAGTCTGGGGAAAAACGGCTCGCGTCGTCATTAGGACAGTTAAAAAGATGACTTCGATGCTATCTGAAGATAGAAACTGAGCCAAATAACAAGCTCCTATAAATCTCACCAAAGACTAATTACGGCTAAACGTCGCGCTGTTTGCGCATGATTAACATTCGCAGGATAACTAATAGAATGTATTAGGAAACCATCGCAATCACGTGGAACGGAAAATTGTGCTTAATATAAATTTGATGGTGTGTTGCTCTTGCACCAAGCTTGGCGTTTAACACAACCATCTGCTCCCAACTGCTGTGCACACACTTAAACACTCCGATCCAATTAATTCTCATTCCAGGCAGTAAGGCACGATTGGATGTGAGTGGCAAGTGAAGGTAAGGGCAGCCACTGAATTATGTGGGCGATTACCAATAACAAAACAACACTTTCCCATTTACCTGGGCCCAGGCTAACAAAAGCTGTTATCTCCTCCTGCCTTGGCATCTTAACTTCAATTAAAGGTTGATTTCAGTGAGCTTTCACTGTATCAGCTCAGATTATTGCAAGCTGACCAGCTTTCTGCTTTGGAATGTGTGTTTATTCAGGGCCAAACTACTGAAAGGAGGAAAAGATTAAAAAATATGACATTATGTTATTTTCCGGAATGTTTTTATAGAAAAGGTCAGACCATCTAGTTGAGTCTGATGGCGCCATATAATAGCGATGCGGTGAGCTAATGAGCAAAAGGCTTCAGCTAGTCTACATCTTGTGCTACGCTGCAGGAATAACTCAGACGGTATCAGGCCTTATCAAATTATGAATCGTGAGGAAGGAATTACGGGTGGGCCATGTCATCCATAACTTTACAATCATAAATTGTCCTCATTTAGATTAATTGAATTCGGAGCAGGGTGACACAGCGGGGCAGTGGTTAGCACTGTTGGATCACAGGGCGAAAGTTTTCGAGGGTTCGAGGCTGCTGGGCAGTCGCAGCCTTTCTGTGTGGAGTTTGCATGTTCTCCCTGTGCCTGCATGGGTTTCCTCTGGGTCCTCTGGTATCCTTTCACAGACCAAAGCCATACAGATTATGTCAGCTGGCTTCACTAAATTGCCCGAGGGTGTGAGTGTGAACGGATGCTTGTTTTTGTGTTAGCCCTGTGACAGATTGGCGACCTATCCAATGCGCACCCTGCCCCTCGCCCGGAGTCAGCTGCGATCGGCTCCACCTCGACCCTCTAACAGATGGATGGGTGGAAATCAGAGCATTCATTAAGATTTTCATGAAAATGGCAGCAAACTAAAAAAAAAAAATCACTTCATAGAGAACAAGGAATTATCTTTTACTCTTTTACAATATGTTCTTTCATTTTAAGAGGAACTTGGGTGACATAAGGCAGGCTGGCGAAGTAAGTTCACTGTTTATTTCCATTTTGCTTCTCTTTAACTTGACCTCAGCGTGTAGCTAATTTTCCTAACATTTGGCATTGCATGTGAATTTCAGTAAGCAATGGCATTTGTGACTGAGTACCATCAGCTTTGTTTGGCTCTGTTTATCATGATGCAGCTAAGCTATCTGGAGGCGACTGTCATATTAAGATGAATACATTGAGGATGATTTATGATGAATGCGTTTTTATAAAGGTATTCAACCACAAGGGTTATCTTTTGTGGTTTTATTTAATCATATTAACGTCGATTGCTCCGTCATGAATTAAGAAGTAACTATGGGGGGTGTCTGGTCTGGTTTGTTATTAAGATAAGGCTTTGTTGATTTTAAGAAACTATTTGAGAGTCTATTAGGATATAGGGTTCATAACTGTGTAGTATAGTTTTAACAAAGTATATGTTGGTTAAAAATATCAGTAAGATTTTCTGGACTTGAAACCATTTTTATGAAATAAATCTTTCATGAGAACAGAATAATGTTCCAGAGTATACATATTAACCTGAGAATAGCCTCTAAAATAGCCTACTTACTCCAGTGGGTAATGCTTCATATTTGAATTCATACATATTTTATTTCTAGACTTTATGTGGTGAAACAAGTAAAAACAATTAAAAATGGGTCAATATTTAAGGAAAACAATAATTATTTCCCTATTTTCCTGTTTTTCCGTTTATGTGCTAAAAGGATGTTACCTTGATTTCCATTTTCATTCTGCAGAGAAAAAAAATAATAATAACAATAATAATAAGAAGAAGAAGAATAAACATAGCATACACAGGCACTAAGATTAAATAATTGCATAATATTTCTCACAGAGTATTTTTTTAAAAATTCTACTGTCCTATGGTTCTTTCTGTTGTTTTTTTTTGTTTGTTTATTTTGTGGTGATTATGTTCACTTCCTGCTCAATTTAGGTCACTGCTATCAAGACTACTTGTTTTTTTTAATAAACCTCTGGGATGGCATAGTACATCACACCACTGTTTAGGCCACAGGTCAAATTCAGAATTGCATGCTATAGCGTAATGAAAACAGTTTTCTCCACAGGCCTAGTGCTTTACTACAATCAAACTGCAATGTCTGATTAGAAAAACTGATCTGGGAGTGATGCAATATTTTTGTGCAGCTCAAGACAGGCTTCATGCTGTTTCTCTTCCTTGCCACAAGGACTTGAAATGTATGCTGTCATGACAGCCTTGTTGTTTCCACATCAGACTTTTTGGGAAGCCATGGAGACAGTTAAGTAAATCTCAACAAGTAAATCCTGAGGCAGTCGGTGCTTATGTGGAAAAAGGCATAACTGTCTGTACATTTTACTCGAGAAAGTCAAACGCACTTGTACTTGTAACTATGATGTGTCTGTGTTTTATTCTCACCCAAATGAGAACAAGAAACAGCTGTTCACAGCTGTTTAAACAGCAGGAAATTAACCCAAAGGTTGAATTCTCAATGGCTTCCTATTGTACACTGCATAGGCTGAGGACGTAAGTGCTGATCCGAAATACAGTATGCTGCACTTATGTAGAGTTCCTTTTGAAATCTTTGTTTTGTTTTATTTTGTTTGTTTCATTCAGAATTTCAAAAAAAATAATGTTCCATCCTGCAATCTGTAGACTACTTGAAAGAACAACAACAACAACAAAAAAACCAAGACAAAATGAGTTCATCCCACTTTTGCCAGAGTAAAGATGCTAAACACAATACTCATGTGGACTGTTATTTTGAAAGCTGAAAACATGTTAAAAGTCATCTAATGCACCAAGTACAGTGTGCCCTCAACTCACGAACTGAGACTCTGTTCATGAACCAATTTGTTTGTGAGCCAAATAGATTTTTCCCTTTGAAATGAATGTAATTACAATGAATGTGTTTCAGCCCTGAAAACATGTTTTTTAAAGTGTATTATGGGTTTATGTGTGGTAATAAAACATAGAACAAAATGAAAATAACCTTAATTATAGAAAAATAAAAGTAAATGAAATAAACAGATGATTTTAATGCACGTTACCTTTGCGGTGGATACGTAGTTGCTGTCGTAGGTGGACGGTGGCGGAGGGATATGGTGGCAGCTCTCGTGTTTTGCAATTATTTCTTGCTTTATTTCAACTGTTATACGCTTAGGCTTCTTACTCTCAACAAAAAGATGCGTTGAACACATTCACACAATGAGTGCTTGACCGGAATTTAAGGTTTGTGCCGCAAAGCGTAGGTTGGCTTCCTGGTTGATTTGTTCATTGGTCGGTACAAAATCTGCTCGGGAATATAGTTCGTACATCAATTTGGTCGTCATCCAGTGCGTTCACGAGCTGAGGGTCCACTGAACTTGCAAAACTTTCTCAGGTTATCAAACAATAGAACAGAAAAGGATTAAATAGTCTCAATTGCAAATCATTGCAGGTAATCTAGTGGCCACTAGGTGCTCTCAAAAATATTCTCATATAATATCTATATTCAAATCTAACAGTTATGAATATATGTAAAGACATCTATTTATTGTCTTGCAGAGCTATCTACTAAAGTTCGCATGCTAACCAGTTAGCCCTGAGACAGGACATATCATCCTGTCACATAACACCCCTTTTTGTTATTATCTGAGTGGATGAAAATGAGGGTATGCATGTGACATCACCGTAAGTGGAATTCACGTAGGTTACACGCAGTGAGTGGCAGGTAGACTAACTTACTGAGTGGCAGTGTAAGTTTCAGCTCAAGTGCTGCAAAAGCACAGAAATAAGACATCTAAAATGGGAAACAGCTGGTGTGCTATGGACTGTACAAATAGATTCAACAAGAAATCAGAGCTATCTTTTTAGTGACTGTCGAAAGCTAAAAAAAATGGAAGCACATTAATCACTGCAACATTCGTAGCAACATTTGCAGTAACAACTAGAATCCAGTACCAAAATGTGCGTTTGTGGCTGTCATTCTGCGTCAGGTGTGTTGGATTTTTGGATAAAATCATGCCTGAAGTATTACTGCATTGTGGATTTCCTTGTTTCTTATGATAGTGGTGATATAACGCCCCCTGTCCATTTGGAATGTGGAGTATGAATTCAGCAGGTGGCCAGTTCTTACATATAGTACCTTGAACACGTCTGTTTATCTGTGGTCTATTTGCACACAAATTTGAATATTATTCGAATCTGAATATTATAAAATACCATACAGTAGATAAGCATGGATGTTGTAGCAGTATAGGGTAATACAGTGTAGGGATGATAAAATAGTTACATTGCACAAGCCTAGCGCCAGCAGAAAATACATCACATGATTGAAATGAATGAAAAAACACACAGCTGGGAAGTGCCAGCCCTTAGACCAATAAGACAATCTTGCCATTTTTTGAACTAGCAACTTGTATTAACTGAATTGATCAATAATTATTTGTTCGAATGGGTTACCAGCTCAAAAATTACCCTTGAAGTTATAAAATCGATATCCAGGCACGCTTCAACAAAGCAACGCCGGAAGAGTTTAAACTGGGAGTATCGGGCTGTTCTACCTACACAAAGAAACCCTTCATGGGTCTTTATGAGTTATAGCTAATATATTAAGTTGTTTTAATATACCTAAAATACTGGACATGTCTTTTGCACTTTTGATTTCTGTCTAGAGTATTATTCGTCAGTTTGGTAGAGGCCAAAGCACAATGGCTAAAGCAATGCGTGATCAGACCGTGATAATTCTATGACTCAAAGTTCTGTCTTGTTCCTAACTGATGCAAAGCGCTAGCATACCATACAGGAATGAAAATAAAAGTAGTTGGAAAAATGGATACCAGTAATAGAGTTTTGCTCTGCTCTTAGTAGCTTTGGGACTGGTGGGTGAGGTAAGATAAAATTCTGAAAACTTGAAGAGACTATATCATCATTTAGTACCGGCGGTGTGTGTGTGTGTGTGTGTGTGTGTGTGTGTGTGTGTGTGTGTGTGTGTGTGTGCGCGCGCTCTTTATTTCAGGATACTGTAATATTTATTAGCAGACATGTCATACAACTCCGGGTGATTTGAAATGTCAATAATCAATCCCTCTGTGGTATCCATTGTTGTACGCTGTTCATGCCACTCCAGACATCCTCCCTCTATAAGAATCTTACCGCTTTGATTGCTCAAAATGCCTGAAAGTTCCTAGGATTCACTAACTCTACTCATGAGCATCATGTTCTGCTCTGAAAGTTGAATCAAGTTCAGCTTGAGCCAATGCTCCGCTCCTATATGACTAGCATAACGCTAGCTGATTCAAGCATTCTGGCTGCTAAACCATAACAAACAATAGAAAGCTGCTGCTTCTGCCACTACTAGCGCTAGTGTGATCCTATGAAATAAACAGGTCAGCAATACATTTGATGATAAATGTGGCATGTGTTACATGTTTTATACCTAGGCAGCTGCCTATGTTTCCTATATCTAGGCCTGTCCCTTGTGTGGGTTAGGCTAGAGTCTAATAATACTTCCTGCTTCTTGTCGTGGAAGAACATTAGATTATATAGAGCTCAAAGTTACATTACAAGTTGCTGTAATAATGGTATCTTGGGTTCTACAGTTCTTTCTGACACAAACCCACTCATCTTTTAACATGCTTCAGGCCCTGGGGGGGGGGGGGGGGGGGGGGGGGGGGGGGGGGGGGGGGGGGGGGGGGGGGGGGGGGGGGGGGG
>JAQMCW010000020.1:8737512-8750470 GCA_030068335.1 Chrysichthys cranchii
CGGATGTTGACTATACGAGTGAGCCACAATCCCGCCGTGAGTGAGAGAGAGAAGTTGTGATCACGTGAGGCTCGGCAGACGAAGCGTATGCATACTTCTCATATTGCAAGACCTCGCTCATTCATCAAGTCAGAATGTATTAAAATTTCTTGCACGTCTTGCAAAACACTCACAGACCAATTTACTCGCAATCCAAGGTTCCAATGTATATATAGAATACAGTGAACTCTTCGAGGGCTTTAGTTTGAAACAGCTTGAAGAAGCAAGAGTTATGTTTTAATGTGTTGGCCATGGTACCTAAGATGAGGTTGGGGCTAATTAGTGAGACAATTCAAAGTTTGCTGAAGGAGCCCTTTTTCTCTCTCTGAGTTTGTTTATGCGATTAAATCACCCAACTCAAAGTAAACACTTACTCCTGAATGCCTGTCCCTACGAGGCACAAGGATCACCGCACTTCCATTAGAAGGGATTGTTAATGCTATTCATCTTCTAGAGCAGATCCACCATGTTGTTACAATGGGTCAAATCTAAGTCAGAGCATACTTAAAGCTTACCATATTTATCTGTAAATGAAACTGTTTATCCCTGTATGGTCACCCCCCCCACCGCCACCCCCTTCCCACCGGCAAGTGCAAAGTAATGAGAATGGAGGTGTTTGCAGAATAAAAAGAAGAGCACTTTGTAGGAAGTGAGATGTATAGAAATCCCTTAGTGCATTTTTCAGTATTCCGCAGTGTATAGTACTGTAAAGTGCAATGATGAATATTGCATGAAGTGATGAGATTTTTTTTTAAAGACTAATGTAATTTGTCATTGTTAGATACTGCCTGTGGACTAGATTGTGCGGTTTCATTTTTTTTTTCTTCTAAAAGAGGTGTATATGACTCTCTTCAGGCACTCTGAATGCGTTTATGAAGCAGAAAGGTCAAGCTACTTCAGATGCAGGTCCAGTCTGGTCACTCAGTGGGAATCAGGGCGATCGGTGGAAACAGGCCAAAATCAGCATCCACCCCACCTCCTCCTTTCAGGTAACACACTGACTGATGATCAGCATGATGTCTCGTCTGATTTATATCACCCATAACAGCTCAGGAAGATTCCCAGGGTGCTCATGTGGCAATTTTCTGTATAGATTTATCAAGTGTACCGGTAGTTTGAAACAGATTTCGAAACGACATGTATGGACACATATGAATACAAAATATTCAGGATCGCGGCATTCGTTTTCTGTGTGATTATTGTCAAAATGTCAGTCTGATCCTCTTCCTTTTAGATCAGTAACTGAAACATTCTGTGATTTTTGGTCCTCTGGGGCCTTATTACAGAAACAACCTGATTCTCAAACCGCGGAATCCTAACTTTATTTTTTATTTATTAACCATGACCATTTCAGTTAGGATCTCATTTAGGGCAGAATCTGTTACAGAATAACATTCTTCTCTTCATTATTTTAACTCTGCATAGAGAATGAGGATTGCAGAAGCATTCAAACTTGACAAAATCCCCTAAAAAAGTATGCTAATTGGTACTAGTTTCTTTCTTTGTTTATTTATTTATTTATACTGTTTGCTGTTAATGTTACCTTTGCTTTTAGGGCTTGTTAAGATACAGCAAAACAGGGTCAACCATGGTTGTTATCCGTCTTGAAAGTAAATGCTGTTTGGTCTTGTTATTTCATTTTTATTTTGTTAGACTTCTAGCTATAGCAATTTTGTAATTTTTTGTGTTTATCACAGTGCACAGCCACAAAGTGACTCGTCATGTTTAAGCGGTTGACCAATTGTATATTGTTCATTATATATACAGTACCAGTGAAAAGTTTGGACACACCCGCTTTTTCTTTATTTGTTTTACTTAAAAGACACTACATTTCTTAAAGTAATGATGGACTGTCATTTGTAGTTGAGCGGTTCTTGACATCATATGGATTAGTACAGCTGTGGAATAGGGCGATTTACTGTATACAGCACTACCTTGATGATCACAACACAAATGATGATCTCAAACACATTACGAAGGCAAAAAATTCCACTAATGAACTTTTCACAAGGCTCACCTGTTACCTGAAAAGCATCCCATTACCACTTCATGAAGCTGCTTAAGATAATGATAATGTGCGAGATAATGATAACGTGCAAAGCTGTCAACAAGGTAAATGCTGGCTACTTTGAAGAATCTACAATATGGAGATCTTTGGGGTTTTTTAACACCTTTTTTGTTTGCCACATAACTCCATATGTGTTATTTCATACGTCTGATGTCTTCAGTATTGTTCTCCAATGTAGAACATAGTCAAGATAAAGAAAAACCTAGGTGTGTCGTAAATTTGAACTGGTACTGTCATTTATGCTCAACACTCTCTTGGCTGCCATTTGTTTATTTGGAAACACCTGACTTTAACGTCTACGATTTATTAGAGTTAATAGTTTTTCTTAATCTGTAATCAGATTGTGCGCATTAGTGCAGCTGCAAGCTGTAGCTACTATTTAGGCAATATCCGAGATCAAGTCTGAGTATCCTGCTAGCCAACATGCTCTCCGGAAGAAGAAAAAAAACAGTGCTGTAATAGCAGAGTTTTGCCCACTGTGTTGTCCCACTGAGAGACAGGAAGGCTTAGACTGTCAGCAATGCCAAAATAAGGCAGGGACAAAAGGTGTTTGGATTCCAGGGAGATATACTGCATACTTATATGTTTTGCACAAGTGACTGCTGTCGTCATCATTATTTAACAGTTTGTTTGACTCCATAAGCTCTGTCAATTGACTGTTGACATAATAAGCACATTGCAATTTTTTGAACATTCATAATTTTAATGTGAACATCTTTCTAACAGATCCTATGGAAGTGTTTTTATGGGGCATACACTGCACAGTAATGTCTGGATTTTATTTCTTTTCCAAGTAGGCCATCTTCCAAGCCATTTTTTCTTTAGTGGGACATGGGGCGACTAGTTGGTTATTCAGCAGTGACAATGACACTCGGCTTTAATGACGCTGATGTTCATAATGCATCGTTCGAATGATTTAAGAAGTTAACATAATCCAGATGATTTTGTGTGATATGTGTATTAGGAGGAGAGCAAATATTAAGCTTACTGTACATAGGATGACATGGTATCAGAGATGTTGATATCGGAGCATATTTTACGAGTACCCGTATCGAGGCATGAGTAATATAAACCATGTTTTTATTTCATAATGCTGTATCTAGTAGAACTTTATGGAATACATGATTTTGCAGCATCTTGTTTTTGTTTTTCCACAGGTGATTTTTGAAGGCATCCGGGGTCAGGGGATCGAGGGGGACATCGCAATCGATGATGTCACTCTAGAAGAGGGGGAGTGTCCTGACCCTCCATCCAATCGTATGTATTTTATTAAACGTTCCTAATTACCTTAGTGTCTGAGTGCTAGAATTAGTCGTATGTGGTGAAGGTCTATAATTGCACTTGCAGACTAACAGAGAGCAGAAAAACTGGAAGGCAAGACAAAGCCATGGTCTAGAATTGATTAAACTATTGAAAGGGAAATAAGGATTTTGTTCTTCTCAGCTTGAGCTTTTCTGAAATCCATGTGCAAACAACCTGGCTTTTCTTTCCAAAAAAAGTAATGATTAAAAAAAAAAAGATTTCTCTGAACCAGATAAACCAGAACAGAGTTGTTCTGTCTTTCCTGGAAGTGGGAATCTTTCTCATTTGATTGACATTCTTTGGCTAGAAATGTTTCTCTTTAGAAGGAATACGTCATGAAGATGTCTGAAAATGTGTTTTAGTAGGCTAGTTTACAACTCTGAAATTGTTCAAGAAATATTTATTTGAGTCCTTTTTTTTTTTTTAATCTAAATCTGACCTCTTCCCTCTGTCCCCTTCCTTCTCTTGTCATCAGATATCAGATCGAAGGCTTCGTTCCCAGTGTCACATATATGGCCGTTCTGCCCCGCCCTGGCTTTCACACTGTTTCAAGGTCTTAGGTGACCACCTCGCTGGGTGGAGACTGGTGGCGCTGTCTGAGGCCACAATCCCATACCCTCAATATAATCACCAAAGATTCACATTTTCAGATGACTGAGAGGGAAACAGCACTCTCTTAATATGGATTATCAGACATAAAATCATGAAAAATGGAAAAAAAAAATGACACAAAAAAGTAATAAGGATTCGATGTATCTACTGAAAACAATCTGAGAACTATTTTGCTGTAAGATGCTCCCAAGGATTTGGATGAGAGCAACTTACTGATGGAGTAGCATGAGGCAGGGCTCATCATGTGAAGGGCTCCCATGCAGATCGGAGGACAGTTTGTAAAGCACAAGGACAACTTTGCCAGCTGGCAGTACAAAAAACAAAAAACAAAAAAAAAAACAACAACAACAAACAAAAACTCATTATAAAGGTGGGGAAATGACGGGTGATGGCAGGCTCCACCAGCTCTTTATACTATGGACACCTTTCAGTGATTCATCCTTCCTGTCCTTCATTGTATATTCAGATCTTGTTAGCTTTTTTTCCTCCACATTCAGCCCTGACACACACACACACACACACACACACGTGATTTAACCTTCTTTTGGCTTGGTGCTTTAGAACACATGAAAAACTATGACAAAAAAAAAAAAAAAATACTCACATCTGCTTTATATCCCAACCTGGGTAGCGGCCTGTTTTGATTTCCAACACTGTGCTCACGTTCCCCTAGTGGCAGGCCAGGGGTAGGAGACCGGGCCAAAGGAGCTAATGAGCGCCTGACGAAGGAGGGAGGGCAGAAGAGAGAAGAGAAGAAGTGCAGAAGCCGGAGGCCATGGAGAAATACAAGAACAGGTTAAGAAAATGCTCCTCTTTTCTCTTTGGCAAAATCATTAACAACTTTGGAGCCACTTTCTGCCATGAAATACGAAGTGCCTTCAGATTATGAGCAGAATTGCGATCCTGGCCGTTAACACCAAACGTGTAACATCAATATTTCTAACGTCACTGTTGGGCTATTTTGTATGATTATTTTGCTCCTTCAAGTGCTGATTTGAATGGCGGTGGAGGTGGAAGATGGTCCCAGAAGTCAGCACAAAGACCTGCTTGTAATTTGCAGATTTAGCAACGTTCCAAACTAAACACAGGTAACTATGTTCTCCACCATAAGAGCAGAAACGCCTTTGACTGCCCTCAGTGTCACATAGCCCTTGTGCTGTCTTCAGAACTGGCAGGTTACTGCGTTGATGCTTGGAAAGGTACATGGAGACATAGTCAGCCTGCCATGTCATTGCTTTACACAGACTCTCATCAAGTGGGCCTTAGAACAATAGGAGATAAACACAACACCACGGAGGTGAAAAGCAGGTGGCAGAGCCTGCACCGGATAAGGCCTACTATCCCTACCCACACCTCTGCCATTTATATTGAACCGTGTGCATTCTGAAAGAAAAAAAAAAAAAAAGATGCTATTAATAATAAAATATTTTATTACACTAGCGAGAATGTTTCTCTGATTTTACACAAACTGTGAAAATAAACTGTGGAAGAAATTTACCTGAAAGTAACCGTAACCAGCTGGTTTTTAAGAACATGTTCTGGGAAGAAAAAGAAAAAAAAGAACGAACGAACGAACGAAAGAAAGACAGAAAGGAAGACAGAAAAAAGAACATTTACGTATTTGTTGGTTCTGAATAATGTTTTGAGGAGCTGTGTCTTGTTTCTTATTTTTCTGTTAAAGCTGTTATGACTTTTAGCTTTCTTTGATTCTTGTTGTCTCCCTTGCATTGCTGAAATATCCAAATGGTTGGAAACATATTGAATAAGTTGGTTTGGTAAATGTAAACAAACCTGTATATGTAAAGAAGCTCTGTTAATCAAGGTTTATAATGAAATGTTTATGTATGAATACAGGAAGCACAATATTTAAGGTTCCACATTAAAAAGGCAGTTTTCATTCATGTATGTGACTTTCTATTTACAAAGCCAAGAATGTGAAATTTAGGGATGTAATTTTCTATTTGAATTTCCTCTTGTCTTATGAGAAGAGCCCTTTTTAGCGAAACGTCCAGAGTTTTAGTCAAATCGGGTCATCCGTAAAGAGGTCCGTTGTAAACCTTCATCTTCCATTATAACCTAGGGGAAAAAATGTGTACGCAGAAACAAAGTCCTGGACGAAAAGCAACTGATAGCGTTCGAGACCTTCATAGTCTTGGTTTTGTCAGTGTAGGTCACATATATGTCCTGGTATATGCAGTGTAAAATAGGTGTGCTAGGAACCAGATACAATACATGTTCACGATGTGACCAAATCAGAGCACAATGACTGACAGTCATTACAGGACATATGAATACTGCTTTCTTTATATGTGCAGAATTCGGCAGATGCCCTTATCCAGAGGAGCTTACTCAAGTGCTCAGACATCTCCATGGAAAAAATATCTTAAAAAATCGTCTAAATAGGTCAGGGTCTACGAATACTATTAAGCTAAAACCTTTAGCTGGTGGCCTGTGCAGGCCACTTTAGAGCTCAGGTCAATTTGCACTGCTATTCCAAGCTTTCTCTCTATTTTTTTTTTTTAAGTTTTTAGTATCAGATAAGAACGATTAAATTGTAAAAGCACCTAACGGACAAAATTACACCCCAATAACCATTAAAGGCAATAACTTGTACTTGGCTTGCTATAGCAGGACAACACCAAGTTGCCAAAACATATTACAAATCTAACTAATACCCAGTTGTGTTGACTTACAGATTGAAATGAACTGAGTAATTGGTCTTAAGTCATCATTATCGAATCATACTCTTACCTCTGATTATTTTAGCAGTATTTTTTGGCAAGGTGTGACTCTCTCCTCTGCCCGTTTTTATCATATGACTTATATCGACGGCATTCCTACACGCCCTTTCCTTTACATATCCCATACACACATTTAATAATGAAAGAGTTTAATAACGTCTGCTACCTATTTGGTATTGTGTTTGATGTATATACGTGTACAAATAAATGTAAAATTCATAGAGGGGGAAAAAAAAAAAAAAAAGATGTTCAGGGCCATTTTAGTCTCATCAAGTGCTGAAGCCAGAGCATATGGGAGAAGGAGCTAGCCAAGATATGGATTAGTTATTTCTTGTAGGACCCCAGTCTCAAATCCGAGCCAAGATAGTTGTCCAGAAACCTGTTACCTCAATGTTGCACGCACAATCCCGTTGTAAAAACTTCAAAACCTGTTCCAAATTGTCTTTAAAATGATGTTTTGTGCACATAGTAACTACATGTGTTATTTGGCATTGTCTCAACGTTAATTAAGAGCTGTTTAGGCGATCTTAAAAACGTATCGGTTACATTTCACTGATTTATCACACTGGTTTTCCCCCTAAACACCTGTCTCTTAAATGCTGCGTGTATCTCATTACTTCACCTAAAGATACCAAGGTGTTTCAATAGCTTGAAATATCTGCCATTAAGAGAAGGGCTTTTAAAATAATATGATTTTAAATTCTCCGGCTCACACCTAAGCAAATAATGCTAATTGACAGCTATTAATATTGATAGTGTGACCCGGTCCTCTATTGCCTCCACTTGTATACTCTCCCTGAGACACTTAAAATCGATTCAGTGAAAAGTTTCAGACTGTATTGACTCTAGGACAATTCCTGTACTGACATACCATCATTGTACTCTGCTTTGTGCTCTGTTTAGGCTTCCTTTCACTGTATTTCTTTGGACTTATCACTGATTCTTTGTGCCATCCCTACAACTAATGATAAAACAATAATAAAAAAAAGCAGGTATTTTACTTCAGCTTGGGAAAAATGTTCTTTCGCCGAATATGCCGTCTGTCGTCTGTCCTGAAGACCGGTGTAGATGCACCTCAGGAGTTTGTACATGTGCGTGTGTTCCTGTTGTTCATGCCGTTTGTAAAGGTGACACTTGTAGTGAGTCAGACTCCGACATTAAGTCATAAATAATAAGCGGGCATTTAAGCAGTGCACTCAGCAGTTCCTTGGCAACAGCTTATTAGTGTTTTGTTTAATGATCTTATTTTCCTCTCTTAAATTGTAGTAGTTAGTGCTTATCTTTAATAACTGTTGTTTCTGGAAATGTGCAGGCTAATTCATGAAATGAAACACAAGACAAATTTAAGGATGTGCAGACAACACCAGAAATGGATTACTTTCCTATACCAGCACATCCAGTCTTGTTTTATTCCTTACATGCCTCGACACTTTGGGATGTGTTGGAATAGCAGAGGGCTGTTACCATCCTGGGGTTGTTTACGTTCCGGTAACAGCACATCCTGATGTGTGTTATTCCTCTTATATCACAGCAATTAGCCAGTGCTGTCTTATAATAAAGATAATACCTTATAAATGACTATAATATTGCATTGAATCTAAAGCTGGCGGCACGATGGTGTAGTAGTTAGCACTGCTACCTCATGGCGAGAAGGTTCTGGGTTCATACCTGCTGCCTTATTGACGCCTGGCTGTGTGGAGTTTCTATGTTTTCCTCATGCCTGCATGGGTCTCCTCTGGGTGTTCTGGTTTCTTCCCACAGCCCAAAGACATGCAGATTAGGTCAACTGGCTACTCTAAATTGCCCATAGGTGTGAAAGTGAGTATGAATAGTTGTTTATTTCGGTGTTAGCCATGCAATATCCTGGCGACCCACCCAGGGTTTAATCCACCTCTCACCTGAAGTCAGCTGGGATTGCCTCCATCTTCCAAGCAATCCTTTATGGATAAGCAGCATACATAATGGATGGATGGACTGTACAAAGCATTATTTTACAGTGCATCACACTTGGTAATTAATGTACAGGTGTGTCAGAGGGGGAAAAAAGATGCGAAGTAACAAGATAGTTCAATAGTATCAGTTTGAACAGTTAAAACTTTCCCAAAATGGGATGTAAACATATTTGGTGTGTAAACATTTTTGCATAGACTTCATTTTCATAGGGTTTCAAAGAACAGTTGAAAAATGGGTGGTACTTTGTGTTAACAGTCATATCCAGTACATTACAATAGTTAAGGATAACCAGACAACAATATATGGTAAGAATATGAGACCGCTAAACACTAATAAGCTGCGAATGTTGCCAAATAACTGCTTTATTCACTGCTTATAGGCAAACAAGTACAGCATGTGTAATATATGAGCCTCTATATAAGTGTTAATGTCAGTCAGTGCACTGAAACTCTTCTTCATGTCTGTGCTTACCTGCTTAACATCAGAGACCCGATCATATTCTGTTCAAGTTACTGAACCATTCTTTTCCCTAGTGACTGTTATTTTGTTGTTGTGGTTTTTTTTTCTTCTTTTTTTTTTTTTTAAGAAAAAGCTACTTTGCTGCAGACTCTTTTTATTCTCCTCGGTGTGGTGATGAACTGCAACTCCCTGTGACTCAGTGGTATTTGTTCCATAGTTGCATCTTTTCACAGATATGCACCATGTCTCTTCAGGTGAGAAACAGCCCATATATTGGGTGCTACTGGTGTTCTATGAACTCATGCTGGTGAGACACAGAAGTGCTAATGGTTTATGGCAAATATCAGGTCTCGTCGGAGGAAAAAGTAAGCATCTTGGGGTTTCTGTAGAGTGTTCCATTATGTTTGCTTAAAAGCTGTGAGATTAGTTCTTTAATACTGTATAGGGGTTTTGCAACTGTAGTTTAAGGATGTGTGAAAATATTTCAAACGAAATCAAAATTGATTATATATACACTCTGGCCATTTAAATTGGAACACCTCGACGCCTGTACTTTCATGCAGTTATCCAGGATTTGGTGTGAGCATTAACTGAAGCTCTTGACAGGTAAATGAATGAATTTATGCATTGCTCTGCTGTCACATGATCATCTGGGTTGAATAATTGCATGAATGAGCAGGGATGCCTGGTATACCCAACATGGCCAAAAGGATGTGGACACCTTACCATAACACTCATATGTGAACGTCCCATGCAGGCTTTATCCCTCATTTGCTGCTATAATAATCTTCACACGTCTTGAAGGCTTTCCACTAGATTTTGGAGTGAGGTTATGGGGATTTATTCATTCAGCCACAAGGGTATTAGTCAGGTCAGGCACTGATGTTGAGTGAGGAGGCCGGGGGTGCGGTCAGTGTTCCAGTTCATCCCGAAGGTTTTCAGTGGGGTTAAAATCAAGGCTCTTTGTGGGACACTGGAATACTTCTGAACAACCATTTCCAAACCCACGCCTTCATGGAGCTTGCTTGGTGCACAGTGAACTTGTCATACTGGAACACGTTTGGGCCTTTTAGTTGCAGTTAAGGGAAATTGAGCAACATGCAAAGACATACTATACAAACGATGGATGGATGGACAGACAGACAGACTGTATGGAATGCTCCATGCTCCTTACTGCAAAGCTTTAATAAATCATGGGATTTCTGTTTGTTTGTTTGTTATATAGGATGTAGGTCACTCTTCTTTTTGCCTCCAGACTCCTTGAGGTGAATATGCCCATGTAATTTTAAAGTGCCTTTGCATCATAATGAATTATAATAACCAATTTGAGTCACTAAAAATCTCTGTAGGCAAGTATGAAAAGAGCGAGTGTACTAGTGCTTTTTTCATCTCTATTTTGGAACACTGCTATAAAATGACAAACCCTAGTATCCTACCTAATATTGTGTTCTCTATCATGTGAAGTTTTTGTATATCTGCATATGCACTTTTTGACTGCGTATCTGATAGCGACCATTTAAAGTTTATTCTTGCATCCAACTGTGGCATATCCACACTGCAGCATTATCAAATCCTTTTGCCTTTGACTCAACTTTCTTGGATAAGTTTGTACAGCGTGAATAGTTTCCCACTGATAACTACTCTCCTTAAACTTTACTTTAAAGTCTCGCACTTTCTCGGTCACCTCTTCACACCCTTCTTGCTTATCTCTCTCAATTTTCAAGTTGATCTAATACTGACCTCTAGTTCCCCATTAAAATGCACTTCTGGTAGCCCATCCAGTGTACAATGCCATTTTATATTGCATTTTGTCCCCCTTTTTTCCTTGCTGTGCTTGGTGATGGTGTTCCATTTACATGGCAGCTCTTGTTTCCTAAGCACATGGGAAAATGTCACTGAATGCCAATGCATCGCAATGCCCCTCTGAACAGTGTGCACTGTCAATCAAGGTTAATCCATATACCATGCAAAATGTCTGTCAAAGGCCCACAGACAATTGTCACAAATAATGGATCGGGAATTATTTGTGCCCAGGATCCACCAAGCAATTTTCAAGATAATATGTATGCATAGCTGCACATTAGGATTGATCCTACATGTTACAGCCAGCACATTTAGTGTCAAAATAAAAAAGGGCAAGATTTTTTGGCGCCTTTCAATAATAAATAAGCAATTTTCTATGCAGATATGAGGCAAATACAATCTCATATGTATCATACCAATAGATTGACATATTCTTGCTGGCCACTTGCACCCTCAACTCATGATGAGCAGCAGCTCATTAGAGGACCATCAGAGGAGCACTCTTGTGCCAGCCTCCCTTCCTACGTGAGTGCCATTACATCTGTTTGGTAGCAGATCAGAGAATTTGCCTAATGATAGGCCTTTGGCTGATGAGCGAACTGATGATCATGTTAGCTGCATTCATTTAGATTAAATGTAAGAGGATTTTCTTTTAGTGTGTCAGAAGATTTCATGATTGTATATTGATGAATAAAGTCAGATTGAATAAGAATAAGACTGAATAAAGGGATTTATGGGCCAATTTGAAAATCTGCTGTTCTGCTTCGTCTCCTAGAATGGAATGTGGATTCAAAGACACTGCGTGTGAGCAACAGTTAGGACTTATGAGAATACCACAGGTCCATCTTTATTCACCTCTGTTTATTCCAGGGCCGACACTTTGGAAAACTGGGCTGATATTCGGGACTGGGGCTGATGCTGAGGATAACCCAGAATTTGTGTGTTATGCTTGATAAGCTCACCGGTTGGAGCTGATGCGAGGGAAATCAGAAAGGCTGGAGCTGGTGTTGGGGTAAACTCAGGGACAGGAAGTGATTTTAGGAAAATCGTTGAGACCGGGGTTTACTGTTGGGGAAAACTCAGGGACTGATTTGAGAAAAGTCCTGGAGCTGGCGCTGACACTGAAAATGGCTCAGAGATCAGGCTTACCTGATCTCAGAAACCACAGTAAATGAAAGCTTAGCGGGTAAACTTGAGACAGGGAAAGGCTAGGGGATATACCTGACACTGGAAATGAAATGACATATGTGATACAGGAATAGAGACGAGATGAAAGTGACCCATGGTCAGACAATGTTTTGGGTTACAGGGTAACCCAAGGAATAGGAGCACAGACAGAAACAGAATTTCAAGTTGAAACAGGAATTGACACGCTGAGCATATCAAAAGTTAAAAGCATAAAAATCAGAGCCTGAGCTAGATATATGACCAAATGACTAGACTGTCTTATATAATTAAAAGTCAGATTTTAACGATCATTGTGAACTGAGATAAAGAGAAAGAAAAAAAGTTAACTCTCGGATTATTCTAGCTATAATCAGAGCCTATAGCTGAAGTTTATGATTTATGTATAATCTCTGTTCAGGGCATAAACTATGGCATCAATCAATATTGCACTGAGGTCTGTATCAGAGAGGGCTTAAACTGGCACAAAAGCTAAAATATTGGATGAAGCTGCATTGAGACTTGACATTGAACTGACAATATTGAGACTCAAAGCAGGCAACTGAGTTCAAACTACAGGCACCAGCAGAGGCATGGATAGTGCTAGACCTTCAGAAACAGCTTCAGAATTCGAACAGGAGCAAAGATTCTTTCAGAGCCAGAAACATTAAAAACGACTTGCCCTTATAACAAAATGCAGTAGAGGAACCTTCCGAACTACAACTAGAACCAGAAGAAAAAATGACATTGTCACAAAGCAGCTTCACAATATACAATGTCCAATTAAAGGCTTATTAATCTATAAACATATCTACAA
>JAQMCW010000020.1:8849428-8866275 GCA_030068335.1 Chrysichthys cranchii
CAAAATAGTACAGTCAAGTACACTTAGTTGTACTTAAATATATCTTTAGTTGAACTAATGATATATCGTTAGCACACCATGAAGTATAATATTCATGAGTACATTGAAGTATAATAAGTATACTTAAATTAAGTACACTTTAGCATACTTTTTTTTTTTTTACTTGGGGTATATACTAGTATTTGCTTTAGGTCAATCATCATACAGATATTTTCACTTGTTCTATAAATCTCTAACATTGACTATACAGATCGCTGTTTAGTCTTTGAACTATATTGTACATCACTCATCTCAGCGCGCTAGATTTTTGCTGCAAAAATGGCACAATTCTGATTTCCTACTTCCCACTGCTGACTTTGGCTGTGGTGGTTGTTTCGACAACATTTTGTATGGAAACCAGAAAAAAGGAGAATAAGGGAAAATGTTAAGGAAGAATTGGTTGGGGAGCAAGGACTGTTTATTCTGCAAAAGAACCAAAAGTGAACATTTTTACTCTGGGCACTCCCAAGAATTGTGTCATTTATGTTTTGATTTTTGCTCTTCATAACAACCACTTGGGTATGACTTGGCAAATTATTTCTAATAGAATGATTATTGTGCTTGCATTTAGGCCTCACCCTCTTACACAAATATATGAATGAAAAACTGGATTCAGAGATCTGCTGGACATGCCAGCAGATGAATTTGATTTCCTCTTGGCCTCTTATTGGCTTATTCTTAGCAATGATCACGCTACATGATTCATCACCAAAAATGTGAAACATGCTTAAAAATATCGTGGGCACCTGCAACAGCTTGCAGACTGCATCACTGAACAGCTCAGTTCCGACTACACACGCAGTCGCAGTAGGAGCATGTCACTGAGGAGATGTCATGGGGACAGGGAAATCAGGGCTAAAATTGTGTAGTGTGCACTCTGCTTAATTCAAAGCCTATGTCGTTGCACTTAACAGTAAGAAGGGGGGGAAAAACAACAAACAGACAATAAAAAGTATTGAATGTTGGACAGTAAAACATGCATGTTTGTAAGACAGACACTTTACTGTACCCCAAGAGATCATGTGCTAGCAAACCAAGCATCTGCAGTCAACAAAGCTGCTTTTGGTGAAACCCAGCTTGAAAACCAGCTCTTCCATAACTACTTTGGCATTACTATGATTTTCCCTTTATAAAATAATATTCCTTTTAAAGTCTGTACTTTAGACACACTACATAAAACAGAACAGCCAAAAAAATATAGAAATTTATTTTATGTTAAGGAATGTTTCTCATAGTTAGTATATATTTAAGGTTACTGTTTATCTTATTCTATAAATAGGATTCTCTATTTGAATGAAATTCTATAAATATTACATAGAGGATTCACAGTATAACTCCAGTAGATGTATATGGGCTTGTGCACATAAGTCTTCTATGCACAACATAAGATAATCTGTGCATTTTATACCCAGTGACGTAAATATCTTGGGAAGTTTGAATTGACTTTCATAGGCATCTCTGCATTTCTTTTTGAATAAATCATGCTCTATTACGAAATACAAAATATAATCTGTAATCTTTTATATAATTAGTTCCAATTACATACAAGTTTAAACTGTGCTGTATGGTCTGGCAAAATAAAATAAAAATTGGTCCCACTTAATTTGGATTAACTCACACACATCAGAGGCAGCTGCTCAGATTGTAACAAAAGTAATTGGGTTAGAATTTAGGCCATGGACAATAAATCCAACCATTATTAAAACATATCCACTACATTAACATTCTTTAATTGCAACACTTATTCTATCTTTCATATTTGTCTTATCGGCATTCTCTTCAGGTTTACAGCAAAAGGCTTAGTGTGAGGGAAGCATTTATGTTGACCTTTAAAATATATGTTCTAAGGAACTCCCAACCATACATTATTTATGATTTATGACCTAAGATCATCCACAGTAACTTCATCGCCACAGTGGCAAAGTGCTGTAGTGTAAGAAAAATCCTGATGGCACTCTGATGGACATCATTTAAGATGTTTGTCTTGACCAAACAATATTAACTAAAACAAGACTTTTCCAATTCAATGCATTTGAGCAGTTAAAATGGGATGTCTTGACTAAACATTCACACTCTAAATGAGCCATTTTAGTAAACTCATATTTGATCAGATCACATCATCAGGATGTCATTGTAGAAGGGCAGCATGTGTCTACTTTAGTCAATTGAGAAGCTTAGTGGTTAATGACGGAGCATTACGAAGACAGTTGGATGAAGATGACATTCCTTGCATTGCTTGCCACATTCTTGGGTCAAATCTGTGGAGACATATACATGTATGAAGAAAAAACGTAGCAAAATGGATTACTCTGTGATGGTTAGGCTAACCTAACATACACCAGTGTGGCAAAATGTGTAAAAAAAAAAAAATGCTTAGCTAGCAATCATCTCTGCATAGAGCAAAGGGACAAGGACTGCACCCTGGCTCTTAATATGTGCAGACTTAAACAGTACCTTGCCCCTGTTTGCAGGGTTGGTTAAGAGAGGAATTAATTTCCCGAGTTTCACTGGATTGCATGATTAGCATGATCAGAATGATAGTGACAGGTATGACATTGGCCCACTAGTGTACTTCCTGCACCAGAGTTCCAGACTGGAGCTTCTCTGTCCTTCTGGTCGACTACGACTTTTCTTCTTCCTGCTGGTGTCCATCTTGGTCTCCCCTAGTGGTCTTTGACCTGATAGATCGATGGGACTTACCGGGCTTGCAGGGCTTGTTGGGCTGTTAGAGGTTGTTGGGCCCTCAGGTGTTCCCTCAGTGATCTCAATCCTTGGAGGGTTCATCACCTCAAAAATGTTAAATGGTGCCGGTTCCGGTTGGCACATGACAGAGACATCCACAGTGTTTTGTCGGACTGGACCATTATTGCCAGTCTGGATCCCGACTGACACTCGTTCACTTGAATGGGTGGAGCTTCCAGTCGCTGCCTCCCTGCACAAGGTCCACATGTTATAGCACTGTGTGAAGTTAAAAAAGTTGCTGTTAAAGGTCTTGAGCTCATTGCACACATCCCGGCGCAGTTCGGCCAGCTCAAACCGCATGGCCGCAATCTCTTCTTTCCATTGCATGTTGAAGGCTGCCACCATGTTGGCTGATTCTTTAAAAGCCTGAATGGCCTGAGGAACATGTGGTTCTGGGATGGAGGGTGTTGGAGCAGGAACACGGTAAATGGGTGGAGAAGTAGTGGGTGCCACAGAGATGGCTGTTACAGTAGAACTTGTGCTGTGATGACTCCGAGCAGCATTCTCTCTTTCAAAACGCTCAAGCTCCTGGTAAGCTGAGGAGCTAGCACCATCATCGTCTTCTATCATATCCTCATTTAACAAAGAAGTGCCTTCCATCGCATCATAGCCCTCTGGAAGACAAATTTGAATATGGAGATAGAAGAACATTCAGAAGATTCAACAGCTGTGGAGTTGGGCAAAAAAGTGCCAACATCTGATTACTCCTGAACATTATGAGTAATCCCTGTTTGCAAATATATAGTCCACTCAGAAAGTATTGGAATAGCAAAGGCAATTCTTTTGGTTTTGCTCTACATTGATGACATTCATGTTTAAGGTCAAAAGGTAAATATGGGATGATAGATCAGAATTTCAGCTTTCATTTCCTGACCCAGCTAGATTTGTTAAGTTCGAGCATGACACCTTTGGTGGCAAACCACACAATTTTTACAGGAACAGGTAGCTTTAACGTCAATTAAAATACCCATAAAACGGAATATTTGGTTACATATCCCTTGCTTGCAACAAGTGCATGGAGCAAGCAACCCACTGACTTCACCAAACTGTTGCACTCCTCTGTTGTGATTTCCAGACTTGTAACACAAATTCATTTTGCTGTTGTTTGGTTTGAGGGATTTCCCCTTTCAATCTCCCCTTTAGGAAAGAAATTGGGTTAAGGTCTGGTAACTGACTAGGTCAGTTTAAAATCTTCTACTTATTTCCCCTGACAAAGTCCTTTGTTGTGTTGGCTGTGTGTTTTGGATCATTTTCTCGCTGTATGATAAAGTTCCTCCCAATTAGACTGGGCTGCGTCTCTCTGTAACTGGAAGACAGTATGTTTCTGTAGACTTCTGAATTTATTCTGCTGCTACAATCTTTATTTTCATCATCAAGAAAGATTTGCGAGCCTGTTCCAGGAGCAGCCACGCAAGTTCATGCCATGACACTACCTCCACCGTGCTCGAGGAGTTTTCATGTTTTTGATCATGAGCAGATCCTTTCTTCCTCCACAGTTTGGCCTTTCCATCAGGTTAATCTTGGTTCCAGAAATGCTGTGTCTCCTCTCTGTATTTTTCTGAAAATTACACTCTGGTTTTCAATTCTTACTGCTAACGAGTGGTTTGAATCTTGTGGTATGGTTTCTATTCTGCCCTTGAAGTCTTCTTTGTAAGGTGGATTGTAATATGTTTACACCATGATACGATCACACCCTGTAGTGGCTGTTGGTGATGTCATTGACTGTTGGTTTGGGGTTCACAGCTTCACAGCTCTCACAATGTTTCAGTCATCAACTGCTGTTGTCTTTCTTGATTAACCTGTCCAATCTGTTTTTTAGGACATTCCAAATTGTTGTACTGGCTATGCTCCTTTGGCTCTGGTCATTTTTGCTCTTTTCTCAGCTTCAAAATGGTTTGCTTTTCTACTAGACAAAAGATCTTTGATCCCCATGCTAGTTTATCCTTTTTACCAAACTAATGCAGTCTTCGCAGGGGAAACCCAGGGCCCAGACAGAAAGTAGACATTCAGAGTTATTAATTGTTCAAATTGACAAACAGGGCAACATGCAATTCCTGTCAGTCATGAGTTCCAGTATTTTTGATCACTTGAACACTTGGTGTGTTTAAACAGAAGGTGCCATGTTCAATGTTGATTAACATATCTACATGCAAATATTAGCAAATTAAAAGCGGAAATTCTGATCTATCATCTCACAACCTACTTTTGAACTCAAACCCAAAAGTCTTCAGTGTGTATAGCAAAAAGAAAAGAAAAACAAAAGAATTGGCCTTGCTGTTTAAATACTTTCAGAGGGGACTGTATCTATGCCTGTAGTTTGTGAGTAAAAACTGTGCACAGTCTCTTCCGTCATCAGATGTAATTAATTAATTCAAGTGCAAATCAATAACTTATGTTATTGAAAAATGCTGATATCGCATGTATGTCTCGGTCAGTTTTAATGACTTATTAACCTAGGTTATGAAAACATTATCCATACGAGCTACACCAAGTCTTGTTTTTTGGTAACAGTATTTAGAGGTGAAATAAATTAAATGGATTTTTTACAGTATGCAATATTAAACTTGGTTTTAAACTGGACTTTCTTCATTTTTTGTAAGTTGAATCTGTCAGGGTTCAAGTGTTAATAATATGTTTAGCAAAATTAGTTTATTCAATAAATATATAAGCAATCATCTTTAAAGGATCCATTTTTGCTTCATCCATAATAACATTTTCTGTGTTTGACTGATTCCCAGTGGAGGGAAAGCAAATGCATGACTGTTGGTTACAAGTAATCAGTGCTGCGTAGACCTGCTATGACTACCAGCACTAAGTCTTCCAGTCTTCATTGGTGGTAAAAGAGTTTTAAAGGACTGTACATTACCAATCAACTACACTGCTTTATATCATCACCAATGGCAAACGATGGTGTGTGACTGTTTTTACTCACATACTGTAGACTTTGTATTGTGTGTTTACACTGCCTTCTTGCTCCTGTCAATCATTAGCTTCCAAATGTCTTTCCATCTTTTCATTAGTCCAAGGGACAGCATGGTTCCCTTAGCATTTGCCATCATCATCATCATCATCATCACCATCAGCATCATCATCACCATTTTCATAGTCATAATGATCATTCTGCCAAAATCAAAAGATTTTTTTCTGACAACTGTTATCGCATTTTAAGACTTTAGTTTTTTTTTTGTCTTTTTGTGCAACAGAAAAGATGAAAAGGCAATCGAACAATCACAAGTTAGTGGCCCAAGTAATAGATATGAACCCTATTGAACATATTAGGTCCTCCAATGTGAAGCCGACTGGACCATGTGGAGATGTGGGGGTGTAAACAGAGCATGACACAAGACCTACAAGGGCTGCACCAGGGAGACGCTGCAATCCCACTGTCCTACATGGCTGAAAACGTCCACAAAAACAATACACTGATATTTCTGTTTCACTGAAAGAACTCAAAATCATTTTGTACCAATGTAGCAATTTAATGAGCCAAATATCTGCAGTACACTAATGTAAAAATAGTTTAACTCTTAAAGTAAACCCATAATATAAACTAATATACATAGATGCTAATGGACCCGAATTAGGGGCCCAAGAAAGTGGACAACAACGCACAATACCCATTTCTACTACTAAGTACAATGCTGTGTCTCAATTTGCATACTTCCATTGGTACACTTCCATGTAGTACAGTGTGCATACTATGTACTTACTTGCATGCATTTCAAAAGGGAAGTGTCGTCTCAAATTGAACACAGCAAGTTGTGCATGTACTGGAAATTACCTGCCAAAAATATCTGCCTTCTTTAATTTTTTTTAACTGTTTTTTAATTTTCCTTGGTTGTGTGCATAGATATTTTACACGACATAGAAATTAGGCAGGCGACATGCCCTCCTTCGCCTGGCTGAAACAGGTTTCTGGACCTTCCCCTTCTCTTACGCAGCCAAGATTGCGACCGTTGAGTGTGAGAAGTGTGCAGCGTTGCCCACTCAACATACTTGTGGTGCACTGCATGTTGCCATGCTTCACTAGTAGTGTGAAGGCACTTATGCACTCAAAATAGCAAGTGTAAGTATGCACGTACGCAAATTGAGACACAGCACAAGAAACTGTTGGGATTTGCGAGTTGTTTAGAGATTTGTTATAGAGCTTGAATCAATTTGCTTTTGGGCAAATCATTATTTTCCCTACTCTAGTGTTAAAACATGGCAGCCATCACGAGGCTAGGCCTAACCATTTGAGAAGGCAGTGTAAAACACACATATACATAGATATATGTATGCATATTGGCAGTAAAATACCTGTGACAGTTAGCCCTCCTGCTGCTCTTTTCCTCTGGATCTCCTTGTGTAGTGTTGATTGGCCAAAGGAGAGGCTCTGTTTCTCTCCTTCCCTCAGAACTGAGGGCTTATACAACTTTTCAGCTCCAATTAATTATGCTCACAGCTACAATGTGGCACTACAGGCATTGTGGGAAAATCAAGAATTTTATAACATTATCCTGATCTTTTATTCTTTCACACTTATGAATGGGCAGTGTTTGAATCCTATCTATGATTTGAGTACTACCATAGATGTAAACCATATCTGCCATTGTTAATTGTTATAAGGCACCCAAAAGTTTTATGCTTATATGTTGCCGCCATATGTGACAGAGTTAGTGCTACTGGGTTGTTACATACCAGAATAAAACCGATCAACTTGCCCTACATTAATTATGCACACAAGTTATTGGCCAAGAATGTGAGGAGCTGTCTGAGTTTCAAACTTTTATGATCTTTCTTTAAAGACCGGGACTAATTGGACCTGCATATATAATACGGCACTACAGACACTATTGGAAAAGGAAAAAATGATCAGATTATCTTGATATTTTTTTTTCTATTTTCATCTGTCAAAGGCCACATTTAATTTCATTTCTACTGAAGACACAAATCACTTCTCAAAGCATCTGAAAATCTCCAAAGCTCCCTTCACAATTTGCTGCCAAAGAGGGACACAGTTTGTGTATGTGTTACATACAGAATAAAACAGATATATAAGTGACCCATTCCACACACATTAAAGCTTGAGAGGGAGCGTTGTATGGTGAAAGCGCTTCAGCAGGGTATGACCGTGGGATTGGGAAACTCTCCTTAATCCTCAGTTGCTGCAGTCTCTTGGTTGGTTGTGATGATTTTGACAAATCAAACCAATGGGTTTTTTGTTGTTGTTGTTGTTGTTGTTGTTTTTTGTTTTGTTTTTTTGTTGTTTTTTTAATAAAAAGGTCCAATCAAAGAAATTCCATTTGGAAAAAATAGGGGAAAAGAAAAAAAAAGGAACCCACATCCAAATAAATATACAGATGATTCACTACAAAGTTCAACTGTATTGAACAAACGAACTGAACAAAAACAAGTAGCACAAAAAGGCCTATTTATACAGAGAAGAAAATCCAGGTGGATAACAATATTTGACAGTGAATATTCATATAATATTCAATAATCAAAGAGGGTTTCAATAGGGTTCATAGCTATACTTGGAATGTACACAGATGCACCATTAATGAGTATGTGTTCAGGGAGTGGCACTGTTTGCACAAAGAACCATTGATGATACTCATAGAGGGACACAATGTAAGCAGGTGTTGCACAAAACCTTTAAATACTTTCTATCATGTTTAGTCCTTATGATATAATCATTCAAATGATGAATTGCAATTCTTCTTAAATTGTCTTTATGATTTAAATCCATGCTTCATACGTGGATTATGCACTCTTAGAGTGTCACTGTTGTTATTTTTTCTTTAATAGCCATTTATCATAATGGAAACAACTGCATTGTTTTAAGGACGATTCAGAACCACTTACATCCATGATGTACATTTCTCAGTGGATAATTTCAATCAGAGTCAAGCTTCAGCTGCTTATATATATTTTTGTAATTACTTTGTGCAACCAGTACTGGAGGATTGAAATGAAGCTTCTCATCCCAGTAAGCTGCAGGTTACACCACTGATAAATGCGCTAATATTTTTAAATAGCAAAGCAAAGAAACTGCATTAACCTATACATTGATATGGTCTCTGTCTCCATCTGATTTTCTTGACCACCCCCCACCCTTCTATGTTTTTTTTTTTTTTATTTATCCTAACCGCTTCTGTCATGTTCTCAAAATTGTGAAACATGACTTGTGTTGGAAAAAAAGAAAGAAAGAAAAGCATGCACTGCATTTAGAGGGTGTGTTGCACGGTGAGGACTTCCATCTGTGTGAATTGCCCTTCCCAAGTTAACTTCTCCCTATCACTGGACTGGATAATGCATCAGTCGTGCAAAATCACAATCGCAGACATCAGCCATCGAACACACTTAGAGGACAAAGAGGTCAAAGCAAATGAACAAACACACAAAAGGACGGGACATGACCAGAAACATTCACATCCCAGCATCTCTCAAGCACAAGGGTTCCCCACTGTACATATGTAGGTATGTCATAGGATGTACGGACGGTATGATGGATATGTGCTCTTAAACCCCTTTCTCTCTTTTTGGAATCGAGGGGCGGTTTACCTGTTGTGGATCTGAGAGTTGAAGTGACAGTGGAGGATGTCATTGAAGGCAAGCAGTCGTCATCTTGGGAATACCCAGCCTGAATTGCACGCAGGTAACTGTGGCTTCGAGTGCGGAAAGCGCCAGGAAGGTCCAGGCCCTCCATGCCCTGGGACTCTACTTCACTAAAAACGGACTCGCAAACTGACTCATACTGGCCATTGACCTCAGTCTCACTCACCTGAGAGACAAAAACAGGAATAGCAGTCCTTAATTTTTCCTCTTCCTTTCTCTTTCTCACTTTGATTCTTCCCCTTTGCACAATAAATACAAAGGAGCGTTAGCAGGAGGGAAAATGGAATCGACAAATTTAGCCTTTCAGCAGTTCCTTTTGAAATACAGAATGAAAGAATAAACACAGCAACAATATCTGCACGCTATATAAAAGTCAGTGGTGTGTGAAAAGCATGTTTGAAGACCCTGCGCGGAAGAAAGACGTCATTAGGTACCAGATAAATGCATCGAGCAGCAGAAGCTATTCCTAAAGAACAACATTCCTGACATTATCAGGAGCCACTCATAACAATGTACAGCACGTAAAGCGATCTCTACTTTATCGTGGCACATCCAATAATTCCATGAAAAGTAATCCATTATACACCATCCAAAGCAATACCACTAACACACTGTCATTTTTAAACAACCCAAACAATCTGGAAATCCAAAAACTAAAATCACACTAAAACCTCACTAAATGCCAAACAGACTTCATGACTCCAACATTTTGCTCGTCACCACACACAAGCTGCTTGCTAACTCTCTTTTGTAAATTGCACATGTAAGTAATCGCATGTAAACGGGAACCCAACCCAGGAAAAAAAGAATCTTGCGTTCATATTCACCTTGTAATGCCAGTTGAATTTATATTTGATTTAATTCTGAGTTTGAAAAAGGGCATGCTTTTCCAGTTTAATGATGGTAAATTGTTCTATTAGTTCTGAAACCAGTACAATCCGTAAGGGATAATGGACACTGAGGCGTACGGTTTTACAGGAGTAGTGGACGAGGTGGAGCCTAAGATCTCTTCCTTCACCAAGTTCATTAATTTGTTTCATAACAGGACATGTTGACAGCCGTTATCCGATACTTATTTCAAGCACTGGTTTCAGTACATGTAGCCCGGGAACACTATGCATGAAGCGGAAATGCACCCTGAATGGGACTCGCATTCACACATTCATTCATACTTCGGGGCAATTTAACATAGCCAATCCAACTACTAGCATGGGAAAACATGCAAAACTCCACACCCAGAATCAGGATCAAATCAGGGACTCTTGATCACTGTGATGGATCTTTTCACCATACATATATTTCCAAAAACACTGGAACGTTGATTGCTGAGTGTAATTAACAAGACCCATGTAGCAAGTTTTAATGCACTGCTGACTTATGACCATTTTGATCATGATTCTTTTCTAGAGTATCCAGATCAACATTCAAAATATGTACATGTATGAGAAGCTGCTCACACTCACCTGGCTGAGGCAGCTTGCCTGACTGAGGGTGCTGACGGCACGCATGTAGCTCTGGTTGCGAGAGCGGTATTGGGGAGGGTGGTAGGAGGTCGCTGGGTCCAGAGACACACCGGGATGGGGACGCAAATCTCTCGTTGTTTGCAAGTGGTAGCCTTGGCTAAATGAAGGGAACAAGCAGGCAACTGCAGGCCATGATACTATTTTTTATCAACCTGATTGTTAAAATGTTCTGAAATTTAAAAAGAAATTCATCCATTCACTTAGGTCAGATTAGGTACCTAGTTCCATGTGTAAGTTTACATAATCTTTTGGCCGCAAAGATTAATACTTGGAATCGGCATTCAGACACATCCATTGGACTGACTCAGTGAGATTATACAGTATATCTACATGATGGCATACCACGGAAAGGAAAAAAATTACCAGACTACTTAACAGAATATTGGATGATTCTGAGTAATAAACAGCAGAATATCCCACCACGGTCAATCTGACCTCAGACAACATTTACAATACTTTTAGCAAACAGTGACTTAGCTGGGTTTCATGACTTCCAAAATCACTCAACAACTGGATCTTAACCACTCTTAAATTTATATAATTGTTGAATCAGAAAAATTTCTTACAAATTTCAAAAAGTCGCTCTGATCACACTAAAACTTTGCTGATTTCTGTTTAACAGTGATTACAATAAATTATCCATGCTTTACCAATTTGCTGATAATTAGAATATACAGCATCTTCTTAGAATGTTTTGTCTGAATTATATTGGTATTAAGCAGTGATTTAGTTTTAAAATGACACAGGCTGTCAGATTCAGACTATGCAGCATAGTCTCTCCATCTGTAGTAATGGGCAGCGCTATCTTTTTTATAATACATCAGTGCATCCTCAAAATTGATTTACAAGGCAATAAAGCCAAATATATGTTTGTTTGTTTTAGGCTATCATATATGCATTTATGACTCGTAGGCACACCGAATATAAGTACACATAGCAAGCAAGGTCATCATTCAGGTTCAATGTAATATTTGCCATTTGTGTGATAGTGCCATAGCCAAAGATTAACATGATTTCATTCAAAAAGCCTCCTCTCATCTTTAGCAGACTTGTGAGATTGCAACTTTTTGTTACCTTCCTCCATTAATCTTTACTGGGGGCAGAGAAGCTAGATTGTTCTTGGCTTGCTTCATGTCACTTCCGATCTACTGAATATTCAGATGAGTCATTGCTGACAAATTACCAGCTAGGCTTCAATATCCTGCAGACTGCAACCTTTCATAAAAATATCTCCACCCAACACATGCAGCAAGGTCAGAGATAATGATCCATCCCAGTCAGCAGCACTGTTATATAAGACTTCAACAGACATAAGTTTTACATATTTGAGGGATTTCTCCATTAAGTTTCACACATTTGAGGGATTTCTCCACCTAGAGGGATTGAAGCTAAACTGTAAGTTCCCTGAAAAAGAACTGTTAATAAGCATACATTTTCATGGCATAAATACTCTGGTCTCTGAACATGAAAACCTTTGTACTTTTGTTAAAGTGTCTCATCAAACTTTGCATAGGAAAAGTGTTACTTTTCCCTAACACTAAAGCTTAAAAAATACAAGATACCTTCCTAATGTAACAGCAGAAATATCTTTCGGTTATGCAAACACATGTACATGCTGGGTGACTACAACAGTTTTCATAATTGTCGATACACTAAAGCACTAAAGACTAAAGTCTGCCCGCTTGCTCTAAGAGGCAAAACCATCTATAAGTGCATAGTATTAATCCCAGTGCAGGTCTCACTGAAACATACTCAGCCATCTGAAATGCAACATGAAATAAACACATCACATATTCTATACAGACTTCATATCCTGTTACATATCTAACAACACACACTGCATGCATCTACTGTACGTAATAATAGAAAGACTTTGTCTTTAAATGCGCAGTGTACGTTTCTTAGAAAGCATTACCCCACCCTACTTAGACTGCAGAACACACTGTTATCAGAAATATCTCGCAATGCAGATAGACGTGATGATAACTGCTACCATAACATGCCACTTCAGGCCACTCTGTTACACCTTATTCCAACCCATATCTTTCACCAAAAAAACAGCCTTGTTAAACTATATAATACATCTGCAGCCACAGCAAAACAATTTATTTTGGCAGGAAAGCATAAACCAACTAATAATAAGACTCTGCAATACTGTCTGCTTCATCTGATCTTGTCAGGAAAAAAGGCTAAGAAACTTCTATGTCAATCCTACCTTTGGCTGTCTATATGAGGTCTATGGATGGCGGATTTGAGAATGAGGGCATCTGGACGGACAGATTTTTGAGGCGATGCTTTGGGACTGGTGTCTGAGTCACCACTCTCATCTTCCCCCATGGCTTTCACATAACTGCTGCTGCGCATCCGCCGACATGGGATCTCCTCGTCCTTCTCGATTCCCGGGTAACCACCCCGCTCATCCTGAGGCACCTAGGTACAAAGAACACAGGGACTTCAATAAAGTATGATTTACTCTGTTACAAACAGAGGTGCAGGGGAGTATGACATTGGTTAAACATGAAGCCATAGGCTCTCAAGTGGCACAACAGAAAAGCATTTGCCCTTACATTGCTAATTCAAAGCCCAATGATGCCATAACCAGCTGTGGCCAGGAACTCAAGAGAGTAAAACTGACTTGTGCTTGGGGGGGGTCACGAGCCAACCACTAGTCTGTTAGCTTATGCATATTCATCTTTCCTACAAGTGTGTTACACTGCCCTTGACATTGTATGAGCAGCAGTTGGCATCAGAAACCGATACCCTTCCTGGTTGGTAGGTGTTGTGTGGTAGGGGAGAACTGTCTGGTGGGTGGGCATTGGCCATGACTAAATTAGGGAGAAAAAAAATCATAAAAGAAGGACATTAAGGAGGATATAGGTTTGGAACATGTTGATATACATTCTGCAAAAAAATGAAACTGTAGAGGAAAATTCATTTTGATTTTTGGTTCCATGTGAGTTTGCTGGTTTCTGGGTAGTAAAGCATGCTTTAGCTGGGAATGTGTGTGTGTGCGTAGCTGAACGACAGGGCCTCATTGGAATGTTCCAACAGCTGGGAGTTGTGTGTAGCTGAGCGAAGAGGCCCCATTGGGATGTTTAAGCACAGGAGATGTAAAGCTAAATATGTTGAAGCTAAATAGGGAAAACTTAAGTGAACACCAAATATGTAGGAACGATGTGTGAGTCCTTTGTGAACCGAGAGGTACATAAGCAAAGGCGTGAAGAGAGAGTGTGTGATTCTGCAGAAGCCACCCGGCCTTATTGATCACTGAATAAAGCCGATACCTTCTGAAACCAAAGCCTGAGTCTTCAATTTTTCTACAAAACAAATGAGACATTTGCATTTTATCTTGTTTAAGCTAAACTGAAATCAGAGGTATCTGGACAATCGGGACAATTTTATAACTAACCCTGTATATAACAATATAACTGTCAGGTTTGCGGGGTTTAAGCGGACACAGGCAGGCAGGAGACAGCAGTAAAAAACCAAATGGGTTGATTATAAATCTAGCCAGAGGAACAGACAAAACGACAGGCACAGGCAGAGTTAAAAAACAGGCAATGGTAAACTGAGGAGCAAACTGGAATTTCACAGGCAGGCAAAAAACAGCAGGAAAGTAACTAGGCAAAAGTAATACACGGGGTTAAAAACAGTGGAATAATCAGGCTTGGCAATAGCATGGTAAATGGCAAACTAATGCTTCACATCTTTGGCATGCACAGGCAAGTCTATTTATGTTGTCCCAAATCAGTCGAGATGCAGAACACCCGCTTCAGCCCATGTGATGTGCCGAGTGCGGACAGCGGACAAAGCCGGAGAGTGCGCATGATGCACATGCGATGCCAGAGAGGAAAACCCGGAACAGCGCATCCTCCTCCCATCTTGCGGCGCAGATCCATGACAGAACTCCCCACCCCCAAAAGGCACTACTCCTGGAGCACCTTTCCCTATAGCTCTGTAGGGGCCCCAGGTCTGTGGGTTCAGGCATGGCACTGGACACAGGTGAACTGAACTTTTTAATTTAACCATGGACTCAGGCATCACTGTGACCGTGGACTGTGGCGTGGGATACAACATGGGCATGAACATGAGCACAAGGATAATTATCAGAATGGGAATAAGGACAAGTATGGTGACAAGCATGGAAACAGGGACTGGGACAGGTTCTGTGACTGTGACCGTGACCAGGACAGGAACAGGCTCTCATTCTTTGACAGGAACAGGCTCTCATTCTTTGACTGGAAGAGGGACTGGCTCTTTGACTGTGGCAGGCTCTGCAAACAAGGCAGGCTTTGTGAGTGTGGCTCTGCGATGACAGGCGGTGGCTCTGTGACTGGCACAGACAGTGGCTTTCTGAAGTCAGATGGCTCTGCGAAGTCAGACGGCTCTGTGAAGTCAGATGGCTCTGTGGCTGATGCAGACGGCTCTGTGAAGTCAGATGGCTCTGTGGCTGATGCAGACGGCTCTGTGGCTGATGCAGACGGCTCTGTGAAATCAGACGGCTCTGTCTCTGACACAGATGGCTCTGTGGCTGACGCAGACTGCTCTGTGGCTGATGCAGACGGCTCTGTGAAGTCAGACGGCTCTGTCTCTGACACAGATGGCTCTGTGACTGATGCAGACTGCTCTGTGGTTGACGCAGACGGCTCTATGAAGTCAGATGGCTCTGTGGCTGATGCAGACGGCTCTGTGAAGTCAGATGGCTCTGTGGCTGATGCAGACGGCTCTGTGGCTGATGCAGATGGCCCTATGAAGTCAAATGGCACTGTGAAGTCAGACGGCTCTGTGGCTAAAGCAGATGACTCTGTGAAATCAGATGGCTCTGTGGCTGACACAGACGGCCCTGCGGATGACGCAGATGGATCTGTGGCTGATGCAGATGGCTCTGTGAAGTCAGATGGCTCTGTGGCTGACTTAGATGGATTTGTGAAGTCAAATGGCTCTGTCACTGATTCAGACAGCTCTGTGGCTGATGCTGACCATTCTGTGGTTGGTGCAGGTTTGGCTGGTTGATCAGGCTTGGCTGCTTGAACAGGCTGAGCAGATTCAGAGCATGAGTTGGCTCTAGAGCTTGAATTGGTATGGCAGGCTTGAGAACTTGAGTAGGCTGGGCAGTCTGAAGAGCATGAGCAGGTTGAAGAGCTTGAGCAGGCTAAAGACTTGGCAGGCTTGGCAGACTGAAGAGCGTGAGCAGGCTTGAGAACATGAGCAAGCTGGAGACCATGAGCGGGCTGGAGAAGGTAAGTGGGCTGGGCCACTTGAGAAAGTCCTCCTTTGTTTTTAAAAGAGTCTTTAGTTTGGATTTAGGTTTTAACTTTGATTCAGATTCAGGTTTGATTTCAGGTTCAGGCTGGGCCGTGGCTTCGTGTTCAGGTTCAGACGAGGACAAGGATTCAGAAGTAAACCTGGTTTCAGGTACGGTTGCACCGATACCGATACCAGTATCGGGTATCGGGCCGATACTTTGCTAAAATACTCGTACTCGTACTCGTCTATAAAGTGCTGATACCATTAACCGATACCCCTATTTCACTGATCGCTTTACAAGGCAGGTGTGATTTCTGACTTCAATCGCTAGGGGGAGACAATGAGCCAGAAAGTTAACAGAGATGCCATCAACAGTTACCAGTTTAAGTCAAGTTAGTGTGACTCACCATGGACCGGGCTGTGCTCTTAACTTCGGTACGTGCGTATTTATGCTAATCGGGCCGGCTAATGTGTGCAGCCTAACCTGCGTCGGAATTTTCTGGCTGCGCAATCGCGGTAAAACCACTCCGACTGGCTGGGTTACAGGCTAGGAAGCCTAGCATGTTAGCTATGCAGCACTTTGTCTGATGTGATGGCACTGACTGCTGATAGCTTAGCTGTGCAGATTAGCATACATACGCACGTACCTATGTAACTTACAGAAGGCCGTTTTTGTTAAAACCAGAATGATTAGTT
>JAQMCW010000020.1:8908521-8929303 GCA_030068335.1 Chrysichthys cranchii
CACAGGATGGATTTTGTGTACAAATAATCCTCATTTTTGGTGAGTAAAATGTTGCGATTTTCCTAAATAATATTGCATATAAATTATAAGGAAATTATTAATGTTTTTATGTGTGTCGCGGCTTCATTCACGGGGGGGGCACAACTGAAGGCCTAGGTGTGAAATGCACGGCTCGCCACTGCTAAATTCATACATTTGTTAACAGCAACGAGCCTTCAAGTCACGTCACTGCACTTTCGTTAATTTGATGCAGACGTTTTAGATTTAAGTTGCAGGGATGGAGAGACGGAGGATGTAGAGATTCATTACCAGTAACCACGTAGTCTTGCTTAAGATAGTTAATAGTCATTTGGCTTTCCATTGTTTAATACTAAATAATTTGAATCCGTAATTGCTTATAATCCATGATCCATGTATGCTGCTTAGAAATGTCAACATTAATATCACGTGGTGAAATTTCAGTGACAACTGAAACAAGAACATCAGAACATTAGCAGATCGAAGCCCCTTTTCAGGTCACTGAACTTTTAAATATTTTTCAAATATTCTGGAATTTCAAATTCTGGAAGAACAGAAAATTTGACCAGAATTCTATTTTAACAAGCAAATAAACAAAATTGTGTTCAAGCGCTTTAACCTTTTATAGGTCAGCTGTGTTAAGATTAACAGTAAAGATAACACAGTGATTGTTCTAGTTGTAAATGTTGTGTGAGCAACATTTACTAGCTAGATTCATGTGAAGTATGTTATTTCTGCATAGGCTAAGGCCCACAATACATTGCATGATTTTGAGCTGTCCCAGACAAAAGATGACCAATGTGAAACAGTTGTCATGTCTCCTAAATGGTGGTCCTACATTGTACTGTGAGAGAGGTTCACAGACAGCCATTGTTACAATCTTGTGATCTGAGATATTTTGCAACAATTTGCTGACTGTCAGAAATTTAGGATGGCCATGTCACAGTGTGTGAGCTGCTACAACCTACGTCTACTGACCATCCAATAAAAATGCAACATGTACTAACTTAAGTTTCTTAAGACTCATCAGTCCTTCAGCACTCTGGAGGTATGTGTGTGTATAAATTTATTGATGTTGATTCACTCACATGTCCACTATTCAGTTGCGTTCGATTGTGATTATTGGATTGATTGTAATTGAATTGTTAACAGCTTGACTATGGGTAACCTACAGTTATCTTCTTAGTTTATAAGGCCATAGTGTTTTTAATTAAATGGTGTCCCATTTTTATCACTCAAGCATGTAAATCAGGTACATCACTTTAAATCACTTTAATTGTGTAAGTATAATCAAGCAGAGCTAATAAATCAAAGAAAAGTTTATGGAGTGCAAAACAGGTTTAACATGGGTATAACCAATAGACAGATATACAATTTTATGCAAGAGTTCTACATTCTGTTCTTCATCCACCTATAATTTGTTCTTTATCCAACTAGATGAAATATGACTGCCTGGAATAACAGATTGCAATGCTGAGCAACACATATGGGTTGATGCGATCTCAGGGATTTGTCTTCAGCATCCTCAGCCAAGGACACGCCAGTGTCCATTGTCCGTCATTGCCCCTACCAGGCACCCAAAATATTCAGGAAAAAAAAGCCACATGTAAAGATGCCAATAAAGGAATGAGACAAGAGAAAAAGAGGATCTTAACCTTGAAAGAGAGAAAATAGAGATCCTCAAGCAAGTAGCAGCTAATAATTACTTCAGCAGTGAGGATTCCAGTGATATATTTGGTACTAAACTTTGGCAAGTAATCAATGAGATGCCCAAAATCCTGTTGAGAAAACTGCAAGCAAGGTGGTCCATCACAAGGGTTTTGCACGATGCTCAAGACAGAAGCATGTCAAAGACCCAACAGATGTCAACCGAGCACACCTTATCATTACTTGCTACACCACAGCTTATCATCACTTGCTACACCACACCAGTGAATTCTTCTACTCTACCACCAGCCTTCTGTCACTTCCACCCTTCATCAACCTCCTGGTGCATTCTTAGTAATGCTCACTTCAGATCAGCAGGATGTAGAGACATTGCAAAACTACCATTTTTAGTTTTATTTATTTAAGTTTGTTGTCGTTGTTGCAATGTTTAAGTAGAACTGATCCTGTCGGTGATACAGAGTAGTCTTTGAGTTTGTCACTCTACTCCTTTGCTGTTCTGGTGACATTTCAATCTCTGCCATCACTGCACCAGCTTCCAAGGATGATATGGTAGTCTTCATCCTTTATGCCTACCAGAGCAGATGGGATGTAGGTATTGTAGGGGCCTGTACTTGCATGTAATGTTGCAGGGACAGAGCAGCCATGGTTATTTGGGACACTGCTTTTGGGTCTAGGGGAATTGTGGTAAGGAAGTCTCGCCATCCGTTGGAAGTATGCCAGGCACATTCCCAACGACACATCGAGCCCTTGATAGCCTGTAATTGTAGACATGCTGATCATGGTCAAGATGTCTGAAGGGGTATGGCTTTATGAAGTGTTTGTGAAGCAAAATGCCTCATCTGCAACAAATCTGATGGGCATGACTGTGTCTGTACCTTGTAAATTTTGGGCTGGTGGAATATTTATTAGGTTGCTGTCCATTGCCTCTTTCAGATCACAGTGCTCATAAACACCTAGTCACTCAGTCACTCTGCCCTAGGTACCAATATATGCATACAGAAAATGGTAGTGGGCATCTACAAAAACCATCTGGTCTACAGAGAAATGAGACTTATAGTTTCTGAAGGTGTTGCCACTGTTGTTTGATGGGAGGATGGTGATGTGCTTGCCATCTAATGCACCAAGAAAGTGAGAAAATTGTAATTACAATTGAATTGGCAGCATATGTTGCTCCAAAGTCTGTATATATTTTTCAGTATTAATGGTACCTTCACAGATAGGCAAGGTACCCATGCCATGTGCACTAATGCACCCTCATACTATCACAGATACTGTATTTTGAACTGTGCGCTGCTCACAAGCCAGATGGCCCCTCTCTGCTTTAACCTGGAGGATGTGGCATCCATTATTTCAAAAAGAATTTCAGATTTTGATTCATCAGACCACAAGTCAGGACAGTTTTCCATGCTGAAATCCACAAATTCAATGCAATGTTAGGTTGAGGAAAATTATTTTTACATTCTTGCACTATATGCCCATGCAGTCTTTTTCTTTAGTTGCAGAGAGACACTACCTTTCTGGGATGCTCTTTTTATATGCACTTAAGCTACCAACCTGTTGCCACTTAACCTAATTAGTTGCGAGATGTTCCACTTTGTGTTTTTTAGCCTTACACAGCTTTTCCAGTCTTTTGTTGCCCTGTCTCAACTTGTAGTGCTGACAAATGTGGCTTGAAATTCAGAATACGCATATGTTTTACAAAAAGCAATAAAATTTCACAGTTTCAATAATTGATTTAGTGTCTTTGTACTATTTTCAATAAAATACGGGTTTACATGATTTGCAAATTGCATTTTACAGTGTCCCAATTTGTTTTTGGAAACAAGGTTGTACTAAGAAAAAAATTAGCAATATTTTTTCCTACATCTACTTGTGGGCTTTGTTGATCTAAATTGAAGGTTTAAGAAAGTGTTGACATGTTTTGAACCCATTTTGCAAAATCAAAACTATTCCAAAGATATGGGGGATTGTATTTTTAGCATGGCATGAGAAACATCTATGGAAGCATACATAATGTGTAGTATAAAGTATAATGTATGTAAATATAGTACACTAACCTAATGTATGTATATACACTGATATTGAAGTCCGTGTCATTTTCTAGTGTAACGAGTATCGCTCTGACAGTCATCTCCATCATCACACACTAAAAATATGGCACCTCTACTATGACGAGAGGGATGCAGAGGCAGCTGAATGTATAGTATATGATGAATTTGTGTTTGCAATTGTTTCCAATTAACATGCTCAGAATGTGTTACAGGTTCATCAGACATTTGGAAAAAAAATCCATAAGTATTAACTAGACATTCAAGCAGAGGTTAAAATAAAGCAAACACCAGAAGCTTGACTTGGGGGATGTGGAGGGCGATTAGCAGCATAGAACCATGAGAACCATGGAGCTACAACTAGGAGCTAGGAGACAGATAGCAAATGACAAACTGGGAAATTCTGCAACTATAAATCAGGATTAAGAAGATGTCACTTAAACGAACTTTTGAACTTTAAGCTGTTGAACCACTGTATGTCATGTTTTTTGGATGGTGGATAATCCTAAGCACAGCACTGACACTGACAAGCCTAGTATGTGTTACTGAAATGAGTGTAAACCCAAACCTCATTGCTGGGTCCATCATCCAACTAACAGCAAAACTGACACTGATGAAAGGGTGAAACATGAAACATGCATTTTGTGCATAGAAATACAAGCTGCATCTTCTATCTGCAGGCCTACAAGGTACAATAACAAGGATGGTGTGTCTAATAAAGTGGCCAGTGAAAACTGCACAAGTACTGTTATGCGTGATATACTTGTAGCACCTTAAGACACACTACCATGTCAGTGTTACTGCTGTATATATCAGAGTAAAATGACCATAAAGTGAAAAATGAAGCTTTTATCCTGATGCCAGTTTCCTTCTGTATGTACAGCAAGCATGCTATTGAATTATTTTTAGGCATTCTTTAAAATCAAAGAATCCGATTCAACTCTGATGACTGTAGTTTAGTCATTTTAAAATGATTTTAAATATTTAATCTTATTCTATGACTTTTTGTTTTGCCAACAGCTTGAAAATCAGTCTGTAGTAATGTTTATGCCAATATGGCCCTTTGATACACACTGAAAAGGCTAATCTTTGCCTGTCATTTCTGCAGTAGAAACATGATCTGCTAATGCAATTTCCTGTGCAGCACAGGACACTCCTTGCATGTTTTGTTTTTTAAGCAGACTTCAGTAGTAGGTGTGACCTTTTTTTTTCCAGCATGTATCATTGGTCGTCCACAGACCTGCAGCCAATTTAAATGCAGACTCTGAGACCCCTCTCACAACATACACACACACACACTACAGATAGTGAGGAAGTGTGAAACAGGAGAGATAGGGCTGGACCATGCCGGCGTATTCAACCAACATGAGGCTGAAGTTTCCAATAGTTGCCTTGTTGCTGGAGACCATCACCATCGTCCTGTACGCTGTGTTTGTGGTGTATGATGTTGGGCATAACCAAACTCATCATAGCTCTGCAAATAAAACTCATGAAGCAAGCCCAGTGTTGCTCTACCCTAGTAAGTACCCATACGCACGGCATACTGCATTTAAAATACCATTACAGTTAGCTAGAGATAGATAAATATACAGATTATTATTGATTATTATGAATTATTATTAATATTGACAGTATCGATGCTGTATGGGAAATTGCATTGTTCCAGCATTAAATGTAGAAAATAAATCTAGTATAATAATAGATATAAAATCAATATGTGACATTGAGTTTCCATAAAGTAACAAGCACTAAATATGCATTAGTCCAAAGAAAGATGATGGGTTGCATTATGAATCTAAAATTTATTGCTTTTATGTGTTATAGCATTGCATGTAAACTGAAGTCAAGATAATGTCAAATTTGTTAAAACATAAATAGTAAGTTAACAGAATGTAAAACAGATTATTATGGATATTGTTATTGTTGATGACAGAGGAAAAGATTGGGGTTTTTTTTATTATTAAAAAACTGAGATTGGGTGGGTGGATTAATGAAAATCCACTTTAAAAAGCACTAATAAATTAATTGTCTTTACTTAGAAAAATGCTACATTTTAATAACCTTCTCAAGAGTGAAAGAGACAGAGGAAGAGAGAAAAATGTAAGGAGAGACAAAGTGAGAGAAAATATGACAGACAGAGACAGAGCCAAAAAATGGAGTGAAATACAGAAGCCATTAACCATAATTCATAAAACATCCATGTTTATTCATGTGTCTGTACACACATAACCACTTCAGACAACTAATGTGGTCAAAAATGATTGTTTGGATAAATATAAATGATAATTTTACTGAAACTCTATATAATAAACTCTAAATAATAATTGGATTATCAAATCTGACTTGAGAGGTTTGCGTTAAGATTTCATGCTTTTTTAAACTGCAGCTTCCAGATGATTGATGTATGTTTATTTTCCCAATGGATTCTGCCTGTAGAATTTGGCCAGCCGACAGAAGTTGGCATGTGTTTGTAGTGCGATTTGCAAACAGTGAAAGCGTGCAGTCACTGAGTGTCAAGTCCATGTCATGTTTTGGGAGCAGATGAAGAGATGCTGAGAAATTAATGGAAATGTTCACAGTGTAACACATGCAAACCTCAAGCACACACGCAAGAAACAGGAGAAGCTACATTCCCTCTCTGTGCAAGGGAAAGAGAGTCTGAAAGAGACATGGAGAGAGAGAGAGAGAGAGAGAGAGAGAGAGAGAGAGAGAGAGAGATATTCCTTAGCTAATCTGGCTTGACTTAAATTGGCCCATAAAAATACAATCATTAATTTCGGGTATGTTCTTGTCTGGAACATCTGGTATGTTCGTCAGTTTGATTTGGCCACCAAAATATACATCTTCTTGCTAACTGGGACAAAAAATAAAAGAGACAGAAAAAAGTATCAAATAGGAGAAAGAGAAAAAGACAGCACCGGAATGTAAGCAAGAAATATCATATATAGAGGAAAAAAGAGAATGAGTGAAGAGAGAACAGAAAATAAGAGAGAAGAAAGAAAGAAAAAACAAAAGAAAGAAAGAATGCATGAAAGAATACAAGAAAGAAAGAAAGAGCATGAGGGAAAGAAATGAAGAGGGGATATAAAAAGAGGAATTGGAAATAAAGTGGGGGCGAAAGCAGAAAAAAATAGGAGTCAATGAAAATATAATAAAATGGATATAAAGAGAGAACTGTACAAAAAAGAATATTGCATAAGATTATTAATATTATTAGTATTTTAGTATTAATTATTATTGTTGTTGTTACTCATGATTATTTTCAAATTAGCCCGTATGTGGTAGATTTAACGTGTAGGAAATTGCTGTGTTTTCTGTTCAGCTCTAAACTGGGCTGTTTGAGTTTTTTTTTTTTTTTTATCTTCACTGTGCAGTAACAGCTTCAAGGGTGGGAAGGGTGTGAGGGAGTGAGATTATGACATCCACATCACATTTGAGCTTTCCATTAGCTGTGACGTCATTAGTATATGGTCTACATATATTGACTAATGTAATAGTCAAATACTAGGATGGTGGTAGTTCGGTGGGTAAGATACTGGACTACTGATTAGAAAGTTGTGAGTTCAAATCCAAACACCACCAAGCTGCCTCTGCTGGGCCCTTGAGCAAGGCCCTCAACTGCTCAGTTGGATAAATGAGATAGATGTAAGTTGCTCTGGATAAGGGCGTCTGCCAAATGACTCTAATGATGTCTAGTACTAACATTATTGTGAAGTGTCTATGATCATACTGTGCATGTAGATTACAATGCTATAGCAGAAAACCAGTAATACACGAATTTTACGAATACCCTTCGCATGAGTCATTAACTTCATGGGAATCCAAAGAAAATTAGCGTGCGTCCTTCATTTCGAAAAGAGTGGACCCAGAAGTGAAGGGCCCAAGCAGTGGAAGAAAGAGAGTGGGGGGAGAGGTGGAGAAAGGAGCCAGATGTTTAAGCAATCTGGGACAATCTTACAGATCATCTCTTTGGGCTGAGGTCAAATGTAGCATGATTACAGTTTCAAAGTAATAAAAACAAACCAAGGAATGCGGCTTTGAAAAAAAGCACACACCCATACAAGGATAAGCTTTGTCATCGAGCGCCAAATTAGTGCTGATAGAAAGTAATAGAGTTGCTCTGCAGATCCAGTAGCCAAAAAAAAAAAAAAACTTTTTCCCATTTGGCAATGCCTTTAAAGTAAAGCCTTTGAGGTCCTTATCAAGAGTTGTATTATGCATGATGGAGAGAAAATAAAAGATTTTGAAAAGTTTTGAATTACACTGAGTCCCACGCCAGGCCTTAATTGCCATTTTTTTTCACATTCGGTAAGCCAAATGTTAAAGCACATGTTAAAGCACATATTTGATTATCTGCAACTGGATGGATGAAAATACTGACATACACCCATCATGCATTTAAGACTGCTCAAATCTAGGCTGGCATAAATTAGAGTTTGATATTAAAATGTCTTCTACTTATTAAAAAACACTAAAGTGCTTAGCTTCAGGATGTTCTCACAGCTAATTATTGTCGGTGTGAGCTTCTTCCTTAAAGATTTAGCTAAATGTACCTAATCATCTACATCATGCAGCTTATTTTTGCATTTGGGTGAATAAGTGATCCCAGCTGTTTTGTTATCTAATAGCTACAGTTTATTGGTTTCAAACGAATTATTTGGTAAACATAATAGGTGATTTTTGATCCTTGGGCCAGTTGCGTGGATAAACCCATATAAAAATTATGAACCGGAATTTTGCTTCCTGAGTGTGGAAGCTAACCAATGTCCTGAGACTTATGGAACAGCTTGAGGACGTGTTTTTCACGGAGACTACCAAACATTTTTGTAAGTCGCTCTAGATAAGAGCATGTAGTAAATGCAAAGGTAACTGTAAGCCTACACAGTTGCCAGTGCATCACAGGGCCCCACACATTCGTATTTACATATAGGTGAGAAGAAACCAGGGAACCCAAAGGAAACCGAAATAGGCGCAGGGAGAACACGTAAAATGTTGCACACATTAACATGAGTTCAGGATTGAAATGGAAACCCTAAAGCTGTGAAGCAGAAACCCTATCTGCTGTACCACCATGCCACATAGAATCATTATCAAGTTGTATTTAATATTACTAGTAGCAATAGTAGTCGGACTAGTAGGACAATAGCAACTCAGAAGCCCCTGTGAGGTATATCAGTTTTAAACAGTTGCTCAAGAAAGCCAGGTCCAGCAAGTCGTCATGTTAGGTTCACTACTAGTGTCAGTGTCGCTGTGCAGCAGACGGACCAGGTAATGAACTCTGTAACTGATCTCATCCTAAAGAGGTCTCTTCTTTCATAACTTTTGTTTATGATAAGATTTCTGACATTTGTTTTGAAGCTGTCTTTTCTTCCTGTTTAGTCTGCATCTCTATCTCAGCATAAACATCCCTGAGCAGTTAGTGCGAAAATGCCATGGCCCACAAGGGGCAGACGTAGCAAATCTAAAATTCTACATGTTCGCAGCTTTACATGTTGGCTTTTTTTTTCTATGTGGTCTGCACGAGAAATTTTGTGCAAGTGTGAGTGTAAAAGCTTAAGCAGATGTTTATTATATTTCTTAAGTAAAATGATTTAGGTACACAGTTTGTCTGATGGGACAGATTGTCTGTTGGCTCTAAGCCTTCAGTTGTGCTAAAGTAAAGAAGCAACATCAAGCACCAAACATTCCTTAGCTCACTGAATACATTTGATGCAAGTGGAAAATTGTATACCAGTTTTGGGCAAACTATTCCTTTAGAAATAACACAAATGCCTTGTAAACAATTCCAAAATAGTCGCAGCCACCACCAGTATTCATTGCTGTACGCTACATTTTGCAAATTAGTAGTAACAAAAGATCATGTTTCATGAGAACATATTGAACACACAGTACCCAAGCTTACATTGTCAATGACAGGAATATAAACAAAAACTTTTGTATACAACCAACAGTCAATGCTTAATTGATTCATTAAAGTATGTGAGCAAGTCAAAGTAAAACATATGTGATTTTATCTTTACTGTACTGCAACAAAGGTTGTTGTGACCTATGATTAATTTAACCATGGGTGGTATGGTGCTGTAGTGGTTATCACTGTAAGAAGTTCCCAGGTTCAATCCCAGGGTTGACCAAGGGTGCCTGTGCATGTTTGTCTTTCCTCTTTGTACTCGGGTTTCCTCCCATAGTCCAAAGACAGGCGGTTTAGGTTAAGTGGTAAATCTAAATTGCCCATAGGTGTGAACGTGAGAGTGAAATGTTGTTCCTCCATGTGGTGATCCTGTGACAGTTTGACGACCTATCCAGAGTGTAAACATGCTTTGCACCAGAATTCAGCTGGGATTGGCACCAGCTTCCCCCTGACCCACAATGGATAAGCAGTATAATAAATGGATAAATAACCATTAAAAGTGTACAAGTTGTTTCCACTTGGCCACAGCTTTCAAAATGTGACGAGACTGCTCTAAGCAGTTTGATCCTGGATAGATTATCTAGATATGCTATCTAAAGCACACAGACTCTGATTAAAGGCAGAGTTTAATGGCTTTCTCCAGTAGAAAGCAAGTGGAAGAGTTGGAAGGTTTTCAGAGGAAGCAGTGTATCTATATGTCCCAGCAACACCACACCTCAGATACCTCCAGATTTTGTTGTTTGGTGTCAGTCTCTGGGGAGTTGGCTTCGTATCCTGTTATCCAAAGGAGATGCTTTGATGAAAACCTATGTACATTGGTTTCAATGAATTCAGACGTGACATTATTGATATTATGCTCTGACCATAAATTTAAATATTATGGCAATGAGTTCATGGCTACAAAGTCTCTAACTCAAAGCAGATACTGTGTTTTTAAATGAAGAGACAGATCAGTTGTGGTCACAGAAACAATGGAGATGACTGTAATTATCCTTAACCTTAAAATGTAATATTACACTGATAAGTGATCAGTCTTGGAATGATGGATAATGACCTACTGGAGTCACTGTCATTGCATCATATAAATACCATTAGTCCACCTTACCTTAAGCAACTGTGATGCTCCCGCAACATATTAATTCAGGGGGCCTGAATTAATCATTCGTGGCCACAATTGTAGTATCTAGTGGCCACAACATAAAAAATTGGCCATTGGAATTAGACTTTGGCTTCGAAATATTATTTTGTGGCCACACCCTATAAAAACATGTTATCTTAGAAGCTCTGAAGTATTCAGTACTAAGGAGAATTTATTGCAAAAAAACAGCCTATTCACAAACTGATTGAGTCGCGTCCTTCTCTAAATTGTCTAAATGAGCTCATTTTGACCAAGACCAGACTGAGCACTTCGGCAGCACTTTAATCTGCTTTCTATTTTCTACATTTTAAGTGTTTCAGGATGTGCACGTGATGATCTTCATCGGTTTTGGTTTCCTCATGACCTTCCTGAAGCGGTATGGCTTCAGCAGTGTGGGCATCAACCTGCTGCTCGCTGCCTTTGGCCTTCAGTGGGGTTTACTGCTGCAGAACCTTTGGCACCTGCACGATGGGAAAATTTGGGTTTCAATCGAAAGGTAAATTCATATCTATCTACAGCAGCAGTATCAAACTAATATGTAAGAAATGTGTAATAAGTAATATGACGCAAAAAATTCAACAAAAAAAAGGTGTTTTTTATATTTTTAATTGTACATTTTCATATTGATATACCTTTGTTTTACTTGCTTTAATTGGTAAATGAGCAAACTAGTAAACTAGGAAAATTGATAACCCCATTTATTGGCTATATCTGTTTTCCAAATAACAAAATATAAGGTAAGAGATTTAAGAAGAACTCACAAGGGATTGTATGTACAAGTCCTCAGTGTCCCATCTCTTTTGTCTTCCACATTCCAATGCTTTAATATTTCAAGAATTCATAATATAAAGAGAAAATGTCACAATATCTGATATTATGAGGTAAAATTGCAATGTTTTGAGAATAAATGGTATACATCACAGTAATGTTTAGTATTTGCTTTACAGTCTTTAATGTTGCTTTTATAAAAAAAGAAATTCTTAATCTTCCGGGGCAGTAACACAAGATGAATCCAGGAAGTAAATGATTTCCACAGTTAGATAAAGGAAGAAAGGGTTCTTCAGTGCTTCTGAAGCTTTAGCGACAATAGGGGATCTGATTGGTTGGTAGGTAGGTAGGAGATTAATGTTGCATATAATGGAATACTGTAACCTAAACTCACTGATCTTCTACATTAAACTGAACAAAATGTTCCTTTACTTTCCTGTCTTCCGCTTTCCCTCCAGCATGATTAATGCAGATTTCAGCACAGCGACGGTGCTCATCTCATTCGGTGCAGTTTTGGGGAAGACAAGCCCAGTGCAGCTGCTCATCATGACCCTGCTGGAAATCACTACGTTCTGCATTAATGAACACGTTGTTGTTGGAATTCTTAAGGTACCTTTTAATTAATCATTTATCCATTCATGAAGTCGAGTTTTATTATCATCCTATCCGTTTACTTTTAAGTGTTGTATGGGGGAGGGGTTGTTAGGTCAATTTTCCTAAATCCAAGATGTTATTACTTGCTAAGATTTCATTTTTCATGGTGTAGTCATTAAGTTTACATGTACCTGAGTTCAAATTATATTTTTTTTTAGACTTTTTAAAGCAAAATTTGGTTGAATTTAGACATCGTTTACAGTGCTGCAGGGGTATAAAAGCATGTGACCAAGGCTACTTAGAGTCATGTGCAAATTTGATTTTGTGTCCAGGCATCTGATATTGGTGCTTCCATGACCATCCACGCGTTTGGAGCTTACTTTGGCCTTGCTGTCGCTCGTATGCTTTATCGCCCCGGACTTCGCAATGGCCACAACAACGAGGGATCTGTTTATCACTCTGATATGTTCGCAATGATCGGTACATCCATGTCATACGCTTATACAACCACAATTAGTGGTCCATGTCTTTCATTAACATTTCATTCATTCAATCAACATCACAGTCTTACTAGAATAAACAGTGTAAATGTGCTATATCTTTCCTGTCTATAGGTACTGTGTATCTGTGGATGTTCTGGCCAAGTTTTAACTCTGCTATTGCCGACCCTGGAGATGCACAGCTCACTGCCATCATTAATACTTATTTCTCTCTGGCCGCTTGTGCGCTCGCTGCCTACGCTACCTCCAGCCTGGTAGAGGAGAAAGGCAAACTGGATATGGTGAGACAACCCAGACATCTAGCCATTTTTGAATTAAAGCAAAATCCATTAAATAAAATGCTGTTGACCAAAATGGAATAAAATGTGCGCTCACCTGAATTGAAATATTATCTGTGAAACATCCATGTATTAGAAAGTTATGACAGGAGAAATATTACATACATGGCGCTCATTTGCCATGGACTTTGCTCATTTGCTTACTTACAAAGCTAAAAAACATGTGCTGACTGCAGTGTAAACCTACCAACCATGTAAATGTTGTTGGAGCTGCCTGTGGGATACTTATACAGTGTATTTTGTCAGTGTTTCAGTGTTCCTAAAGCATATATACGCACAATTTTTTAAAAAAAAAAATTGCAGCAACATGATGGCAACATCTTCTGCAAATGTATTTTATAATTATTAATTATAATTATAATCACATTAACATGTAACGTTCTTGCAATGTAGAAAGTCCTAAAACATTTTACTATTTTTTCCCATTAGTTATGTATCCCAAAATATAGCTCAGGCAAAACAACAAAACACAAACAGGCTGGTTCTAACTTCCTTACAATAATCCTTAGCCCTTAGCGCAGTTTCAGCAGATCTTCCATGGAAACTGGCTTTCGTTCAGCTTAGAAATCTTTGTTTTTCCACACAGGCATGAGCAAGCTTAATGAACATTGCCCAATATTAACCCAAATCAGAACATTGTCTTTAGCCTTTCATAGCATAGTTGACAATTACTTATCAGCTTCACCTTAATGCCATGTTTTAGGCTTGAATGACCCAATAAGCTAAACAACTGACATATTGTAGCCTGTAAGCTACATGTCTGTCTAGTCAATTAACTACCTGACCAGTTGATGCAAGGCCATCAAAGCCTCTGAGGCCAAATCAAGTATATAATGAATAAAAAAAAAAACAATAAAAAACCCTACCTTTCTTCGCTTGCTTATTCTCGTCCTCAGTTATCTTATTTTAAACTGTTTTGAAAGATTGCTTATTCTCATCCTTTTTGGCATACTGAATTTGCTGGCACAGTGCGATCGTGTGCATCAAAGTACCATAAAATAAAAAGATATGTACCACTGGGGTTTAGTACAATTGATTTAAACTCAGGAACAATAGCTGCACTCTAAAAAGACCATCTGTTTCACTTGAATTTTTTTTAAATTATTATTTAATCAGCCATTCCAACACAATCATGGAAAGGGCTGTGTGTTATTACACCATTATTATTTACATTGCTGGCTTACTTCACATATGTCCTGAGCTGATCCTGGGTTGGGACTGGAGTTTCCCCAACATCACAACTTGCAAAATAATTACCAATGCCTAGTCCTAGTTTTCTTGCTAGTTAATATTAATGCAAACTGCACTTAATATAATGTCTCAACGTACGTATCAAATGAAACATTCATCATTGTAACAGACATTTTTAACAGGTGCTGTAATATACCTGCTGATTAGAGTTCATAGTCATGTCAAGGCTTGGAAGATAATTCGAGATTCCCCCAGTCTTTTGTTTGACTTTGCTTCTGATGAAAAACCCACTCAAACCTCTGACATCATCATAAATGTAGCATATTTAATTGTTTAATCCTATTTCCAAATATTATATCACAACAGATACTATCACAGTAGATATTACTCTTCAAATGGAATAATGCACGGAATGATATGATGGAATAACAATGCTCTTCCAAAGAAAATCTGAAGGTTAAACGTGCGAGGTTTCTCTCATAGGTTCACATCCAAAACGCAACTCTGGCAGGTGGAGTTGCAGTGGGAACGTGTGCCGATATGAGCATCGCGCCATTTGGAGCCATGTTGATCGGCGTCATTGCTGGAATTATCTCCACTCTCGGCTTCAAATTCCTCACTGTGAGCACCCAAATACACATACACAAATCACCCTCTCTAAAGAACACACAGTAAATTGCCAGAATAAAAATACAGCAAGTCGAATTGAAAGACAATTTTATAGAGAGGCACCACATGTCACCTGGCATAATGTTAACTTTGTTCAATTTATGTCGGTTTTATTCTGGCAAATTTACTGTGCGGCTTAATCTTTTTGGAGTGTCAACATGTAGTGCACATAAACTTGTAGTTAAACATAAAACACTAATCATACATTGTAACAGGATATTTACTGGCATTTTCTCTGTTACTCTCTTGTTTATGTTATCTGTAGCCCATCCTTGCATCAAAATTGGGAATTCAGGATACGTGTGGAGTGCATAACCTTCATGGCATGCCTGGGATTTTGGGTGGTCTGGCTGGCATCGTAGCAGCAGCGCTGGGCAAAAAAAACAAGTAAGACTGGCACAGAAACACATTCAGAGGTTTCCAAACTCGAAGATTAATTCCAACAGGAAAATCAAACAGTTCTAGGCAAGAACATGGACAGAAATGAGCACTGCTGGAGGCAGCACACAGCCAGTATGACCACTACTGAATAATTGCCATATCTTCATTTGAATATTTTTTTTCACAGACACGGATTTCTGGACCAATTTTAGTTTAAAAACTGGACTGCACCAGACGATTTTAAATTGCACACATCACTCTGGCCCTGCCAGTACACCACTTTCATTTAAGGCCATAAAAAAGGACACAAACTTGATGGAAAAATGGCAACGCATTAACAAGCATTAATAAGCAACTACCTCTTGCACCAGCATGAAACTAGAGCCCCAGGACTCCAGCGTAAAAAATGATAGCACTACTCTAGGGTTAGGACAAAAACTGAACTAAATTCTCTAGTGGAGGTGGCAGAAGAGAAACAAATTAAGAGACCTATAATTATGATTAACATGCACATCATTTGGCAGACCCCCTTTTTATCCAGAGCAACTTATATTTATCTCATTTATACAACTGAGCAGTTGAGGGTTAAGGGCCTGGCTTAAGGGCCCAGAAGTGGCAGCTTGGTGTTGCTGGGATTTGAACTCACAATCCTCCATTTAGTAGCCAAACATCGTAACCCCTGAGCTACCACTGCCCAAGTTAGCATGAACAGGAAACAAAGACTACATTCAATTTATAGAAATTTGGAAACCAAAAATCAAACACACATACAGAATTTGCCACAATCAAAAAAGGTCAGGATCATAGTGGTGGTTGTTAAGAAAAGGTTGAATTTGTCTCTAATGCATCTCTCTTCATGTCCTATCTTTAGCATTACTCCTGGTTATCAGGCTGCTGCTTTAGCTTCATCTCTTGGTTTCGCCCTCATCGGAGGAGCCATCACAGGTGCGTACGCACAGGTTTTATGATTTTATTTGTCTTCATATCCACCTTTAAAATCATCTAAATAACTGAAGTAGTGATGGAAACATACAATATGTCTGTAATTCAGTGTACGCATATTTTCCACTTTCGCTACATGAAGTAGAATACATAAAGAAGCAGAAGGCATGAACTTACACTGAGAAATTTGGGCATGTCAAAGCTATTACATACAGTACCTGTCAAACTTATGGGCACACCTATGCATTCATAGGTTTTGGGGGGGGTTTTTGGCTGTTTTCTACATTGTAGTACAATACTGTAGACGTCAAAACTATGAAATAACACATATGCAACATAGGGAATTATGTGGCAAACGCAAAAGTGTTTAAAAAACAAAATAGGTTTCCTGTTTTAGGTTTTCTTGGTTTTTCTTTCTTTTTATGACTTAAATGTCACTTCATATCTTAAAGTAATGCTGGAGTGTTCTTGCTCTTTACATAGTTGAGCGGTTCTTGACATAATATGGATTAATACAGTTTTACAGTTTCAATTTACTGCATACCAACAGTACATCAACAAAACATAACTGATGATCTCAAACACATTTGAAGGCAAGAAATTCCACTAATGAACTTTTGACAACACACTCCTGTTAACTGAAAGCATTCCACGTGAGGACCTCGTGAAGCTACTTAAGATAATGTGGATAGTGAGGAAAGCTGTCATCAGGGGAAACGTACTTTGTTTTTAACTTTTTTTTTTGTTTAGCACATAATTCCAAACATTATTTTGTAGTTTTGATGTCTTCATTATTGTTCTACAATGTAGAAAACAGTCAAAATAATGAAAAACCTATGAATGAGTAGGTGTGCCCAAACTTTTGACTGGTACCGTGTATTAAACTGAACTGGAGATGATAATTCCTCCATTATTGTGCTATTAGCACATACATATTATGCATTCGTGTGTACCTGAGTAGAGCAATGTAATGCTGAAAATTCACTTGATTTGATTTGGTACTACAGGTCTTATATTGAAGCTGCCATTTTGGGGACAGCCACCTGATCAGAACTGCTTCGATGACGCTCTCTACTGGGAGGTGAGGACATCAAAAACTGACTGATCCTGTAAATATAAATAAGAAAAGTTGCTCACTAAATAAATAAATAAAACTAAAAACCCGTCAGTTTCCTCCGGATTCTCACGTTTTCTCACACCTACAAAAACAACAAGCTGCTAAGTGGATTGGCTGATCTAAATTGTCCCTAGACACAACTGATTGCAGACTTTAAAATCAAGGTTACGTTTGGGTCACTGTCCATTCAAGCAGCAGCAGTGGAACACCTCGCTTAACACTGCGGGATTTGTGCATCAATATTCCCTTGTTAACGGTTATTGATTTGATTTTTTTTTTTCTTTTTCTTTTTTTAATCTGCAGGTACCTGAGGATGAGGAGGCCGGTGAAAGTCTTACTCACACTGATCACTCTAAGAACAAAGCAGAGGCTTAAAAAGCTTTGCGCTCTTCACACAGAACTCAGATCCGAACTCCACGACCAACTCAGGGAACTTGAACGAGATTAGTTATTTTAAGCAGCTCAAACAAACTCTAATCTCTGAAGTTACAGCCCACTCTACACACACAAGGACATTTTAGAAGACCCCAATTGGCACAACTTTCTAAATAAACCATTAAGCATTGTTTTCAATTCAATTCAATTCAATTCTATAGCGCTTTTAACAACGGACATTGTCACAAAGCAGCTTCACAGTATATAATGTCCAATTAAAGGCTTATTAATCTATAATCATATCTACAAGTCCATATATATATATATATATATATATATATATATATACATAAAAATATATATAAATATATCCCTAATGAACAAGCCTGTAGTGACGGTGGCAAGGGAAAACTCCCTGAGATGACAAGAGGAAGAAACCTTGAAAGGAACCAGACTCAACCGGGAACCCATCCTCATGTAGGTGACACCAAATAGTGCCATTGTAACAACCCACATCTACATCCATGTGTTATGTGGTCAAAAAGTTCAGTTTTCACGATTATCATAAGCTTGGTGCCTGTTGTCCTTCAACAAATTGTCATGAATTCATTGGCAAGAGGTGTGTTTTTGATCCTGGGATTTGAGCTGTTCACTGGCACAAAACCCTAACAAACCAACAAGCACTGCTCAGTGATTAACTCGTACGCACATCCATCCCTGCATTCTTTCACACTACACTTCCACTTAGCAAACACGCATCACCCCCAGATGGAGTAAGTCAATGTGATTAAGCAGCAAATAATATTTTTAAAAAAGAATCCCAATTTACAGGATTTATTCAGCTTTAAAAAAAAAAAAACTTTCTTCACCTACTTAATCTGTCTTCATATAAGTATTGCGATATTTTTTTATCTTCTATAAGACAGACAATTTGTGCCTTTCTGCAGCTGATCTCAGATCGTTCTATGTAAAAACATGTCTGTTTGCATGCTTTACTATTAGCTTTATTTTAGTCCTTTATTCTTTATTCTGTTCCACGTTTGACACAGTCAGTCACTCTTTCTGCTTTTCTTCGTGTCGGGTTCAGTTCTCCGAGTTCACTACCTTCAAAATCTTTCACTACATGAAACAAGCTACCTTAACCATTCACACACCGAATTTCAAGCCTACTACTGCGGGCTCTTTGTAAAAGAAAGCAGTCGGAATGATGAAACAAAACTGAGCCAAGTGCCATTAGAAGCAGGTCAGGAACGGACAGGTTTAAATTAAGCATTATGACATCATAACAGTTTGAACAATAATGATCTGAAACAGTTGTTGTTAGTGAACTCGGACATTTGGTCCTGACTGTAGATTAAATACCAAAGATAGGTGACTGACTTATATGATTTAATCACTTTGTGTGTGCGTGTGTATGTGTGTGCGTGCGTGCGTGCATGCGTATGTGTGTGTGTGTGTGTGTGTGTGTGTGTGTGTGTGTGTGTGTGTGAGGGGGGGGGTGTTAGTATAATTTAATCAGCATAAATAGGATGCAGGTATCTTGGCAGTATCAGAATATTATAAGAAGGATGAAAATGTAACAAACATATTATTTCATTAATAAATGTTTTTATACGACTTTCCTGTATTACTCAGAGCATGGTTTTGTATTCAGTGTTAAATAAGAAATGCAGTCCAATGAGATGTGATGTTATAGAAAAATAATAAATGGAGTGCTGGTGTGATGTGGCCCGATGAGAAGTGGATTTTCTTATAACAGCGTGTCACAAAGTGTTTGTAATGAACATAGAGTGGAACAGCAATCCGTCCGAAAACAATCCGTGGAATCCGAAACCGACGAAAACCGAGGCAGTTATATCCATATGAATCGATGTAAATTCAATTAATTTGTTCTAGACACTCCAAAAGACATACCAAAATAAATGCATTACACCGAATATGTACTGTATATGCAGTAATCACTTACAGGTAATTGTAGTATTAGCACTCGCACTCAATAAAAAAAAGCACAAAAACACTGGAAAGCAATGGAATTGTTTGGCTAGACGCGCGGGGTGATGCTCACACAACGAGAAACGACGCCACACTGAGCAGGAGAACGCGTCGGTCGCCCTTTGTTTATGAGTCGTTTGCACAAAATCAGCGGCGAAATCCGGCGAAATCCGAGGCAACTGACGAAAACTGATACAAATTTTTTGCGGAGAAACTGACGAAAACCAAGGTACCACTGTATCTCGAAGAAAGTGTGAGGATCCATGGGCGAGAGTGTTAATAAGAAAATCCACAATCCAAAAAAAAAAAAAAAAACTTGAAACAGGCCAAGGTCAATAAACAATAATGCACATGATTCAATCCAAGACGAAAGGCCGGATCAAAAGAGTAGTTAGAAAGCAAAGAGTCAAACATGAAAAGGCAATAAGAAGAAGAAGAAGAAGAAGAAGAAGAATATAAAAGTCTCCAAACAAGAACTATCAGTTAGTCTTGATAACAGTGATAGTGTGTGTGATAAATGAGGAAAGATCTCTACAATGAGTGTATCAGCTAAACATACTGCACATTTAAGAGAAAGCTCTGTTCAGGTGTACTTTGCTCTCAAAAAACAGTGAATTTAGGCATCATGAATAGTCGAGTTACAGCAAATCCCCACCAACACCGGAACGGTCCACATGACCTGCTACACTCAGTGGAAGCTACAAGTCCCACACATACTCTGATGCGAAAACTGTCAGGGTTGTGATAAACACACTGCACAGACACCAACTCATCACAGGGCACCACAACTGCTGGGACAGACAGAATTTACAGCCATATTACTGAATATGTGTCAGGCATCCTCCCATATAAGTAGCTTATTACAGCACTAATAAGTGTTCAATTCAATTCAATTCAATTCAATTCAATTTTATTTGTATAATGCTTTTAACCATGGACATTGTCACAAAGCAGCTTCACAGTACATAGAGTCCAATTCGAGCTTATTAACCTATAAACATATCTAAAAGTATATATACACATCCTCATATATCCCTAATGAGCAAGCCTGTGGCGAAGGTGGTGAGGAAAAACTCCCTGAGACGACAAGAGGAAGAAACCTTGAGAGGAACCAGACTCAAAAGGGAACCCATCC
>JAQMCW010000020.1:8942197-8977245 GCA_030068335.1 Chrysichthys cranchii
TAGTTGAGGTATACCTATGATGAAAATTACAGGCCTCTCTCATCTTTTTAAGTGGGAGAACTTGCACAATTGGTGGCCGACTAAATACTTTTTTGCCCCACTGTATGCATCATCAAGGTATGGGCAAATCACCTTACTCGCCCATTTACACATCAGTTTGAATATAATACATTTTTACACAGCACTTTTTCATAATGAAATATTTCAAATTAATCATAATCAATTATAATCTATAAATGATCAATTAATTTCAACTGTTGCATTTGAAATTATCGCATTAATCTGAATTGCCCTGTCATTACGCCCATAACATGGAGTATTATCCACAAACTTTTTTTTTTAAATGTTGTCAGTGTGAGTTTTATAAAGCCCAAGTGTACTAGCAATTATAAAAATGTATAAAAAGTGACTCCAGTTGGGGGCATTTTTCTCTTTATGACAAATTATCATAACATAAATGATAACTATAATAATAATAATAATAATAATAATAATAATATAAAATTATTTATAAAAATAAATTTTAAATTACACATTTATTATTTATTTAATAATTTTTATTTATCATTAATGGTAAACATTTAAAATTAATATTAACAATGATATATTTATTGATAATAATAACAATAATAATAATAATAATAATACTTTGCCATTATTATTATAATTGTCATTATTATTATTACTGTTAATAATAATAACCATAGTAATATGTTGCCATTATTATTATTATTATTATTATTATTATTATTATTATTATTATTATAGTTTATTAAACCTACATATTACTCACACGTGGAAAACATGTGATGGTGCTTTTCAGCATGCACCAGTCTGAAACACTGTGTGTGTGTGTGTGTGTGTGTGTGTGTGTGTGGTTTAAAGCAGGGGTCCCCAACCACCGGGCCGCGGACCGGTACCGGTCCGTGGGTCTTTTGGTACCGGGCCGCGAAACAATAATAATCTTTCTGAAATTTCTAGATATTTTATTTTCATTAGTTTCCTGGGTCTCTTATTTTTGAAAAATTACACTCCAGCACTACAGCATGTGACTCAGAGAATGTAGCCGTTCCATCGTAACACTTTGCGCAGCCCTGGTCTGTCTGTTTACATCGCAAACCAACACCCCCCCGGGCGCGCCCGCCGGTCCACGCCCGGTCCGTGGCGCAAAAAAGGTTGGGGACCACTGGTTTAAAGGATGTGATGTGGGTCTGAGATAAGGCGGATCAGCTCGCTGATGTAGTGATGCTGTGTAATTAGACCCGGGTGGGAGGCTGAGGCGCGTGCTGCTGTGGGATTACCGGAGGATCACGGCCCCGCAGTAGGACGGGTGCACTTTGCTGCACAGGTCCTCGAGCGCCAGTCTCTCTCCGTGGCTGATGTCGTGGGAGACGCGCGGCGCGCTCACCAGCCAGCTGTAGTCCACGCCGGTGCGCAGCCGCCGGTACTCGTTATCGCGCTCGCGCTGCAGCCGCTCCGCCTCCTTCATCTGCCAGCTGAGCTCGAGCATCAGCGTGTCCGTCACCACCTCCGCCGGCTCGCGCCGCGCGCTCCGGTACAGCGGCTCGCTCCAGCCGAACCACGACATGGCCACGTGCGCGCGTGCACCCTCCTCACACCGAGGCTGGGAAGATAAAGTCACGTGTGTGGATTTACCTCGGAGATTACCGCGAGAGATATTTAGAGAAAAGTCACGTGTGGAAAGGAAGAAGTAGCCTAGGGTTAGTTCTCAGATACTTTAGCGTGTTATTCCTTTACATGTTTAACATCTAGGGGCTGGGATTGTCTTTCCATGTCATTTTGTTACATAATTCCCTCTAATGGTTTCATTGCTCAAACAGAGGAAATGATCTCACAAAATTTATTTTTGACGTCATTCACGTGAAGTTACACGTGTTTAGTGCAGTTTTAGAGCATAACTATTGACATGATTAGCCCCCCCCATACACACACACACACACGTGATGTTACCATTGTGTTTAGATGAACAAAATCAAAAGCTGTGTTTGTTTGTTTGTTTGTTTGTTTGTTTAGAAAATGTATAAAGACAATGGGTTCATTACAGATAAAGGGGTACAGTAGTTCTCATGCCATGACCATGAGCTATATGGCTGTAGACAAGACTATTACAGTGGGCAAAATCTCCATCCCTCCATCCATCCATTATCTATACCACTTATCTGTCAGGGTCACAGGGAAGTTGGAGCCAATACGAGCTGACTTCAGGCAAAAGGCAGGTCGCCAATCTGTCGCAGAGCTAACACAGAGATGATCAACCGTTCACATTTATCTGTTTAGAGTAGCCGGCTGAGGTAATCTGCATGTCTTTGGGCTGTGGGAGGAAACCCACGCAGGCATGGGGAGAACATGCAGACTCTTTCTTACTGTGAGGTGACAGTGCTAACCACTGCATCACTTCATCTAAGCATGATATTTTTTCATATGCTTATTTGGATTTGGTAACTTATTCCTTCTGAAATTGGTCATTAGTATAAAAATGACCATATCCCTTAGATGAGACTGGTATGGATGGTGCTGATGATAAAAGTGATTAGTAATTTCCCACTGTTACCTCAGTCCATAATCCTTTCAAATTTGGCAGTGCTTTGTGTAACAAAAAATCTGTCAGGGTTATGTATAGTACAGTGTGCGTGTGTGTTATTTCAAAGTGGATAGATCAGTGATTATAACCTGTTTAATTTCATGGTACAAGGAGCAAAAGCCAGGTGAGAATGTAAAATGATCCCCAAAGAGATGAATAGGTCTGTAGCTGAAACCCTCACAAATATCCTTAAAGAGGATAATATCATTTGTGTCCAGAGGAAATATCAATCATCAAGCTTGGGGCACAAACCATATATTTATCATGCAGGATTCTCTACAGGGGTTTGATGATATGTGCGTATGATTATATTTCTAACAGTCTCTCTCGCCTAAGTGAGTCCTTACATTACTGTAGTGTTCAATGCTGTTTGATGTTGCTGGGTTTGAAAACAGAACACTTCTGTCATCTATTATAAATTACCATGTTGGTTTGGATGATAATCCTTCTTGTATTTGATATAACAGCTGGTCTATTGTACCACTCTATAACAAGGCCGCTCATTTTTGTTTGCATTTGTTATTAGATATGAGCGATTTTTAATTTACCATTAAATGTGTGATTATTAAATGAACACACTGCAGGTACTGTAGCAGCTGAAAAAATTACAAAATAATAATAATAATAATAATAATAATAATAATAATAATAATAATAATAATAATCCACCATTGTTGGTACATACCTTAAACTCTTTTCTTAGGACTTTGAGAATGAATAAACTCCAAGTCCAAATCTTCACCAGACTTCAGGATACAATTTTCAAGATGTGTGCAGTTTGCTTTCCAGTGACTGTCTTTGTATGCTGTATTTTCTCTCTCTCTCTCTCTCTCTCTCTCTCTCTCTCTCTCTCTCAGTATAGTCCACCCACTTGTCTCTCTTTCTGTTTACTTTCTTACTTTCTTGCCCCCGTCTCTCCCTTGCTTTCTCTCTCTCTCTCTCTCTCTCTCTCTCTCTCTCTCTCTCTCTCTCTCTCATGTTCTTTAGTTCAATCCATTCACATCTCTCTCATTCTCTCTCTCTCTCTCTCTCTCTCTGCTTGTCCCTGGAGCGCTGATCCAGCACAGGCTGCTTTATAGTGAGCGGCCTAATTCACATTCTCCCTTCCTCCCCCCTCACTGAAGTAGCTCCTCACTCACAGTTGCTATAGCGATGTTCTGTAAGCCTTACAAAGACAAGAGGCTGACGCACAGAGAGAGAGAGAGAGAGAGAGAGAGAGAGAGAGAGAGAGAGAAAGCCAGAGGTCACACAAGCCGTAAATAGATTACATACAGGCGTGTGGGCTAGGATGGCACTGTTTTGCAGCATTAAACCCATTAAAAGTCATTATTCACCATGTTTGTTTCACTTTGTGTGGGGGAAGTGTGAAGAGTATGATGAATAGTATGAGTCACTTACAGTGGAAAAAAATGATTTCAACCTAATAACTAAATGTTGTTTTTTAGAGATGCAAGGTGGATGTTTTGTTTTTATGAAAGCTTGCTGGCCATATGAGTTTTGCTGTACAAGTAAAATTTGCATTAGCATTTGGTATTTGCATGCCCACTGTTAGAAGAAAGGAACAGCTGAGCCCAAAAATGATCTATGAATGTCTGCACTGGATATATGAGTCTAATTAATTTAGCGAAGTGTATTTCACTTAAAACAATGAAGGCACAGACTGATGGACAATCAAATATTATTTAGAGATCCAAAATGTAGATTGTGTTGTTATGAAAGCTTTCATGCCTTTCAGCAATAATTAGCGTGGGTTTTATTGTACAAAATAAGATTCACTTCCTAGGAGTTTGGCTTTGCACACACACTGTTAAAAAAAAACAGTTGAACCAAAAATATATAATGTCTTTTGTTTGCACTGGAGCTATTAGGGTATTTCACATAAAGGAGGCTTTTTAATGGATGCTGAAGACATCAACTGGTGGATACTTTTCTCTTCAGTTTCTATTCACTATTTTCTCCAGAAAATGTCGTTCAAGTTCTAGCAGAAATCATATTGCCATTACATTTAGGAATAATACATTGTATGCCACAGCAGGGCAGCAACCTTCACAGAGCTGCGCATGACATATTCTGCTTATATTTATGTAGACTATAGTACATAGGAAGAAAGTTATCTCAAACAAAACAACACAAGCTTATCAACCACAAGATACAGGGAGATACAGTATGTATTATTTATTATGCATCACTTCCAAGAGAGTTCATTTTAACACTGTGCTGGTGTTTATTTTTTCCCCAGTCTTTGCAGTGTTTATTGTACACTTTCTAAAATGTTAATAATACAACTCAGATGCAGACTTAAAATAACTCTATGCATGGCTAAAAGTATACGCTGCTTAACACCAGGATGTAGTTTCATAACTCTGTAGGAGCTGAATCTCCAGTACCTCTCAATGAAACCAACTCTGTCATGTAATTGATTCCTTGAGTGTTAAGATGTATTTTCACAGTGTCAATTCAACTCTATATTTAACACCCCAAAATCAACTCAAAAAAATCAACAACTGACATTTTTGCTGTGTATATTTATTAAATTTAGTATAAGGAAACTGTAACTGCAATATTGAACCAGAGGTATCATGGGGAATTTATTGCTATGCCGAATATGTCTGGTTTAACCCTGCCCTGGTACCATGAAAAAAGCCACATTCTTGATCCCATGGTGAAAAACATGCTATATGACCAGAATAACAGCACTTTATTACAATATTTTGTTTTCCTTGAAATAATAAGGTATGACAATGTGTTATAAAATCCAAATAATATTGCACAACGCTTCATGTGCGAGTTTCCGCTTATTTCACCTCTGCTGTAGGCAAAAATGTTACTGTTTGCATTGGCATTAGTTACTGTTGGCACAAATAATTTGGTTTTCTTGTCACTTGATCTGAGACAAATATAGCATCTCTTGCGTTGTCCTGGTTGACGCTGTGTGGTGCTTGTGGCTGGTGCGGGTGCCTCTGGTGGGGGATTTCTGGTACAAAAATTCAGCATTGCTTGTGTAACCGGTTTTCACATTTTCAGTTTTTTGGTTGGTCCATGTCACAACCTCTGTTATCGTGGCATATCATTGAAAAATAAATCAAATGCTTTTGAGGGTGTGTCTGCTTGACACCCATTCCCTTTCGGCCCTGGTTTCTGTCTGACAGTATTTCGCATTGGGGTTCTTCTGACAGTTTTTGACTTCTGTGACCACACATACCCGTCTTTCTGCTTATTTTTTATTTAGGTTTATTTCCACTTGAGGTCAAATTGACCCCATAGTACCCGTCACATTGATGGTACTATGGCAAAGCGAAAATAAACCTAAATAAAAAATAAGAGGAAAGACTTTGAAACGATCAAACATGTGTCACATAATTAGGAAGGCCTTACGAGAAAATACGTGGCAGGCGAGGTCACTAATCATGATAGTCAAAAAAAAACATGATCCAAAGAGGGCTGGGGTCACATAGACCCCATGGTACCAGAGCAGGGTTAAACAGCTACTGGAGTCCTAATGTTGTTATCATGTGATAAAAGGGTCAGCACAAAATAATTATACTATTTGTTGAGCCTAGACTCAATGTATGCCGTGGTTAGATAAAACTACAGAAGCCTGAAGGCTGACAGATGGATAAGAGATGGATAATGCTCTAAATCCAAACATATGTCTCAGCTAATCTGGATTACACACACAGACACACACACACACACACACACACACACACATACAATGTAAGAGACATCAGCCCTGCTTCAGTATTACTCCCTAAGAAGGGTCAACTGTGGGTTAACCATCAGTTAGAATTAAATTACTTAAATTCCCAGCTCCAGGGTTTGGGTTAATGTTCATGTATCATTTTGGACATTTTTTCCATCTCTCAAAAACATGCCAAGGCATAGTGGATTAGTTATCTTTAAAGTGCCCATAGCTTTAAGTACATGTGTGAATATGTGTGTTCATGGTGGCCTGCAAAAGACTGGGGTCACATCCAGTGTGTATTCCCACCTCATACCCATTATTCCCATAATAGGCTCTAGACTCACCGTAACACAGACAAGAATAAAGTGGTTACTGAAGCTGAACCCATGAATTTAATGATACCAGTTTGTTTTGCAGCAGCATCATTACACAATAAACCAGATATATACATTCTTCATTCTCAGAAATTATACCTTCTGTAGCTAATGTGTATAGCTGCGTTATGTGTTTAGGTTGTTGAATTTATTGATAACAGTTTGTTTATTTAGTCCTTAGAATTATTGTTACATATTTAATATAAGTTCATGCAGTATGTAGAGTAAAGTCAGAAATGTATTGCTCTGTATATGTATACATCATTAACTGTGTTTAACAGCTGGTTGGTTGATGTATTAAATCACTGTACAAGGCATATGGGAGAAAATACTGCTCATGATTTTTTAAAATAGTTTTGGATTAGTCCAGTGCTCGGAACAGTTTGCTGAAAAATGAAAAGTACCTAATCAACCAGACAGTTTGCATTTTGCGTTTTTTTTTTTCTTCACTGAAGCAATTAACAACATTAACATTAATTATGTTAACATTACATCCAAAAAATACCCAATATCCATTCTAGTCTGTTCATTTATTTTCAAGTGTTCACACAATAGGCCTCATTTATCCAGCTTTCAGTTAAATTGCGGGTAAATGTTTGCCAAAAACTTCCACGAGATTTTCTTTGTACTTACAAGCATATGTTGCCGAATGCCAATCACATGCAAGGTGATGGTGACAAAATTATGACAATAAAATAAAAAAAGGAAATATTTAAAAATAAAAATGATTTGTCAGAGTTTGTTATTTTGAGTTCATAACAATACAAATGTTTTTTACACTACAAAAATATCATTTAGCAGCATAGCAAATACTGAAAATGAACAAAATCTGGTCATTGGTGTGAGTTAAGTGAGGTGAAAAGAGATTATTTTGATATAAAAACAGAAATATACTCACTCACTCATCTTGTACCACTTAATCCTGTTCAGGGTCGCGGGGGGAAGCTGAGGCCAGTCCCAGCTGAGTTCGGGCGAGAGCGGGAGTACACCCTGGGCAGGTTACCAATCCACTGCAGGGCCAACACATAGAGACAACCATTCACACTCACATTCACACCTATGGGCAATTTAGAGTAGCCAATTAACCTAATCACCTCTGTGTATGTGTTTAGTCTGTGGAAGGAAAGCGGAGTACCCGGAGGAAACCCATATGGACACGGAGAACATGCAAACTCCATACAGAAAGGCGCTCAGCTAACCACCAGAAATATACTGTGTGTGTGTGTGTGTTGTATATATATATATATATATATATATACTGTATATATATATAAACTCAATAATAAACTAAGCAATAGCAGCAATCCACCTTTCATATAGCAGCATTTCTTCTTAATTGAATGACTGGTCTTATTTATCCAACCTTATGGATTTATGTTAGCTTACTTCCTATAATTCTATTCTATATTTAATACCAATTATATGAACCGACTGGGATTCACAAGAAGCTATTAATAATTGACAGAGTAATTCAAATTCAGTGACTCATTATTTGAAGTTGATCAGTCAGTGTTTACATTAGGCAGTCTGCAGTCTTTACACACAATCAGGAGGATAAGAACAATATAAATGTTTTTAATTATTATAATTCTCCTGTGAACAATTTTGAATGAATCCAATTGCATATCTAGTTTGATAAATGAGGGACAATGTTAGGAACTGTGTATTTCCCATAATGCTCTGAGATTCAAATAACTATAATACGAAATAAAATTGAAAGTTTTCAGAAAAATAAGAACCTGTCCATCAAACAGGAGTGTAGATAACTTTAACCAATCCAAAAGCTAGCAAATGCACACATCCGCTAAACTAAGACAGTGTGTTTAAGATCTCTACCATTGCACTTCCTGCTGTGTCTCAGGAGAGCCTGCCACTTAACGCCACTTTTCTGTTTTCCCAAACCTAACACATCTGATTCAGCTTCATTAAAAGTGTGACCTTTAGCTGTGATGAAGCAGCTGTAGTAGAGTAGCTTACTAAACTCTGGAAAATGAGTGAAAGTCCCTTAGAGGGCCAAAAAGGGTTTTTTTTTTTTTGTTTTTGCTTATGGAATATGCTTAAGATGCTCATGAGGTCACCAGGACACGTAAGGATATATGGACTGTGCTTATATTACTATACTAATATAGTATATTTTACTTCTCCACTAGTAATGTCTGACTCATAATGAGTAATTATTTTGTACTGATTATTTTAGGTAAATGATGTGAATGGGTCAGTCTTAGTCACATTACCTTACTTTGTGTGCCATTCTAGTGTTACTGATTTAACCTGACCAAAAAAGCTCATTTCTCTGCAGTAAATCCTGAATAGCAATGTCAAACTGAGCCAGCAATGCACACAGGCTGAGACATTAACTTACCTAGGGAATGGGATGTCATTGTGAGTGGCCATGGTAGACTGAAGGAACCAAAAGAACCTGTGACCGGTCAGTGTACTGATTTCAGAGGTTGTGCCAATTTAAAATGGTTGCTGATAACAATTCTCCAAGTTGAACATCATGGATTAAATCACTCACTGAGTCTATGCAGTTGAGCAAAGAGCTTCCTACATAATTGACTGAACCTCACCTCTGAGCACAAAGTCAAGAAGTGATCCACATAAACCAATGTGACTGGTAGAAAAATATGTTTATAAAGGCTAGATATTGTATATCATTTACTAGTAGTCTGTGACAATATAAATATATATTAAATGTTTTATTGTTGATCACAGCAGCTGGTGTTTTAAATTCTTTAAATATGTGTTTACGTGGCACAAATTGGAGGCTTTAAATTCTCAAGTTAAACTGGTTAACTGGTTGAATCAGATTTCTGATTCCTTTAAATGCACAAACGAAAGAATCGATCCAATAAATTGAATTGAATTGAATTCCGATCTCTTTCATTCATACACCTCATACATCCTGAACTTCATAATCTTTTCTGCCCCGTGCTCATTCATTGCAATTCATCTCTTTACCCACTTCAGATTATGAAATGAGCAAATGATTTGATTTGTTTTTAATTATTATATTTTCAGACTGAGGTTTATTTAAGTGATTCATTTTAAAACACTGACATTAAAGTCGATTAATTTTCTTCTTTTCTTATTTTAGGTAAAAGCTACAAAATTTCACCTTAGTAGCACTTTCTGTCTTTTTGTTTTATTCTACACATTGTTTATTGCGTACATTACTATATGGGGTGTTCACACGCTGAGCAATACAAGCAAATGTAATAAAAAGAGCCTGGTGATGGATTATAGTTGTCAGACCTCCATACTAAATGGTTAATGATCTTAATAATGTATTAAACTAGTAATTTAATGTTGAAATAATAATCCATCAGCATCTGTATGGGGTTATGGAAATAGCCCATATCTTGAAAAAAATAATTCGGGATATGGCAGTTATTCTGACTTTTAGTTAGGAAATGATAAGTGGTTGATCTGAGTAATAACTTTAGGGATAACTTATACAGTATAACTAAATTATCTCTAAAGTTATTACCCAGGTCAACCAAATGAACTTAGAGTTATTCAGAATTATGGTCACTTCATAAGAACCTCAAAAATAGTTGATTGTAGCCACCATAAATCAGGTTAAATTAGCTATACAATAATGGTTATTTAGACAATTTTTCTTTTAGTAGTTATTTATAGTAATCTACAAAGTACAGGCTAAACTAGGCAACTTACCATCCATTTAAGTTACATTTAAATTTTTATGATGCTACTGTTCCACATCATGACAAGAACTGAAACCTGTAAAGCCATTTCAAATCAAAATACAGTAAAGGATTGAAAAAAATATTCCTTTCAGGGTGTATTGTGATGTGGTGTAAGTGCACAGGAAAGTTTTACAGCTGCTGAAATATAATGCTGATTTACAATAACATGAATTTGGAACGCTTCTGGACATTTATGCTATTAGAACGTCATCTGTGATTGTACCTGGTACTCACTGAACCAGTCGTGTGTCTGCCAAAGCTTTAAGACTCATATAAGAGCTTTAAATGCTCTAACTGACATAACCAGTTCACTTCCTAACCACTAGATGAAGCTAGTTTCCCACTCATTCTGCTGCATCATTCAGACGGGAACCAGTATTTGTAGCACACCTGGTTCAGTCACAGTACATACTGTATAGTTTTACTAGATGTTTATCTGTGCTAAGTATACAAATACTTTTAGAAACATTCCATACAGATGGAATGGCACTTAAAACACACGAAAAAGTGTTGATTAAAAACTATAGAGATGGCTAAAATAATCCTTAAGGCTTAAGGTTTAATCCTTAAGGAATCCGTAAGATTCATAGCCAGAGGTCCCTATTCACCCCACTCTGCATGAAACACTGCAATTCTCACGACTAATGTCAAAGATCTCTTCTTATCCCGTCCAACCAATGACTGTATGTTATACATCACTCAAACGGCTCGGTTTAGTATCCATTTAATTCGCATCCAGTTGATTATTTGACCGCCAATAAAGTTCATCAGTGCAGAAAAGTCTATCAAGAATTGTATAAATTTGTCGTCTGTACTGAGATACACATGCTATACAGTGCAGTTTGTGCTGCAGCTATCAGTGTGTATATAAACATACAGCATACTGCTCAGCAAAATGTTTCAATATGCTTTAAATACTCATATAAAATGAGGTGTCCTCATTGCCTGCTTCGAAGGCATGAACTCTAATTTGAAAAAGCATGTTGAGGAATGTTTCACTAATTTGCTAATGTTAATTGGATCTATTCGAGTTAGCCCGATTTCTTTGCTAATTCCATGTTAGATTAGCATTGATTGAAGTAGCTAACATAAATTGTGTAGGCAGCAAGTCTAATTCTGGCTAATGGTAAATATTGCAAACAAGAATAAATGATGTTTTAGGCAAAACGAAGTTGCTTTAAAGAAATATCAGTTTTAGATCAGTAATAATTTTCACATAAAAACATGAAATTAATTTCATTTCATCAGTTATAACATTTACTTTTTATTGTCAATGTCTGAGTACATTTTTAAAAAAGTAGCAGCTATCATTTGAATTAGTTTCATTATTATATTTCCACTTTTAACTGAATAAGAATAACATATTACCTATATTTTCATATGATTGATATTCACTTAAGTATAATTTCTCAGTACTCTGTCCACCCCTGACTATGCAAAAGGTCTTCAGTACGGTACAGTACAGTACTTTGGCAGTCATTCCTATCCAGAGCATCTTACATTTATCCCATTCATACAACTGAGCAGTTGTGGGTTAAGGACCTTGCTCAAGGGCCCAGCAATGGCAGTTTGGCAGTGCTTGGATTTGAACTCCTGACCTTCTGATCAGTAGGCTAACATCTTAACCCCCTGAGCTACCCCCTGCCCCAGTTGTCATGACTTTGCACCTCACATTCTCATTCACCAAAGCACCACTCTCAGCTCTTTGACACGCTATGACTGCACAGTAGTGACCCCAGGATGAGTTGACCGGAGGCCATTTTTAATCAGAACCATTAGAAAAAATAAACATTCTCTGCCTTCTCTTTGCTTTGCTTTTCATCGACACACTTTGTGTTGCTTTTTTTTTTCATCCATTAATCTAGCTCCTTTTAGGTCCTAACTGACTGCTCATTGGTCGAAACACTGATAACTCTTCAGAATGTTTTTCAGATTCAGTGCCTTTACATTCATTAGCTCATGGTGTGTGTGAGAGTGTAATGACCTAAGCGAAATCACCTTCAGTACTACACTTGATGAGGACCCCCTTGTGGCCAAGATCACTGGCCATTTGCTTTGTCTCAGTGTCTATTGTTAAATGGTTGTCTATCGCTAAAAGCACAAACAAAATGTAATTGAATAATAGTTAGAACAGGAAACATATTACAACCTTTACCTATAAACAGTGTATCCATATATCCTCCTGTGGCCCAACTGTCCTCATATGAGCACATGACATTTTCCCCCAACTACATTGTATGTATTTCCTTGTAAGATCCTCATATGAGGACCATTGGGTATTACACTTTTGCCAAAATTCTTCCTGTTTGGAAACAACAATCAAATTCAATAGTTATCAGTTACTAAAAACAGAACCAGTGAGGAGAATATTAAAATTTGGTTCTCAGGAAAATTTGCCATCTTCTTCTGCATTAATCTCTGGATCATGAATCTCTGGATCCTCACAGCCCTATGAATTATCTTTGTTACTCCTACAACACCTTGGAGGTTATATGGACCCGTGGCTGAACAAATTTTGATGGAGTAAAATATTTCAAACCCCTTAACCACTTGGCAGCTATCAGGTGACTTATCAGTGTGGACAGAGAAATTGCTTACTGTACTTGGTGAACTCGACATGTGATCAAAGTCTGAGGCACACACAAAAGTTTAACTTGCTATACAGTCCTTATCTTGTGACCTGGGTCAAAAAGAGAACATGTATGTTTTATTGTGCTCATTCACATCACTCACTGATTAAACAAAATGTTTAAACAAAGTTAAATAAAATAAATAACTAGGTAAAGGTAATAAAAGATGTTAGACAAATAAAAACTAAAGAGGCATAAGGAGCTGTGTAAAATTATTTACTGAAGATGGAATGAAGTATTGAGATCTTACTCCATAACTACAATGTAATAAAAATAATTTTCGGAATAATAATGGACAACTAGTATCTCATGTTTGTGAAAACGTCATGCATTAAATAACATGCGCCTGCTCATCTGACACTGACTAGTACCTTTTTCACATAATGTCATGTGAGAAACAGCAACATGGAAGTATCTGATCCTTGTTTTCTTTCTGTTCTATCTTACTACAATATTGATCATTCTCAGAGAAATCAGAAACATAGAATCCCTTTTTTTCCTTTCAACCAGGGCTTTTGAATATTCGTACAGTGTTATTCTGAGTATCTATAGCTTTAAATGGCTGAAATGAAGCTTAAAGCTAGCTGCCTTATCTGTAATCCATACTGTAGTTAAAGGTCAAGTGTGTTCAGTGTGTCTGTGTGCTGTCAGTTTTTAGCTCCGTGTTCCGTTTTATGCATAATAACTGCTAAATTTTCTATAGCTATTATTATCTACCTACTACTAACATCGGAAGTTTATAGTAGTCCTAGCTAGCACTAATATAACTGAGCTTTCTTCTTGGTCTTATAAGTGTAAAGTGAGTTTTGGCTATTTAGGAATATTTAGGAAATGCAATCAATCAATCAATCAATCAATAAACAAGGCATAGTAAGATGCCTTATTTGCTAGCACTTGATCTCCAAGTACATGCTAGTTAAACAGAATGTTGAATTTTGACAAAAACTCTATCAGAACTTGATAGAAACTTTGATGGAGGTTATTTACATATGCTCAGAATCCAAATCTGTAAAAACGTAGCCTGAGCGACAAGTATTGTAGCAGACTTTTGTAGTAGTTCATAACTCATAGTCATGCTTTGCTGGCTGTGAATTCCCCTTTCATTTCCTGTTTGTTCATCAAATTCTATGCCTGAAACAACAGCCTGTTTCCTAGTTTCCTAGTGCTTTTTACATGAACAGCACAGGTATAACACAAATCTCAAAAGTGTGTGTCAGGTTAAAGCAGGAGCAGATTTATCAACAGGAACTCTATGACGTTGACAGTAGGAATGCAATTCAGTGTGGCTAAAGAGATTCTTAGGATGATGTTGCGCTTGCAAATCTGTAATTATAAACTTTCATGTGCACTGCTAACATGAGCCAGTTATCCAGCTTGATCTACAGTACTTTGATGTCTTTCTAGCTTTTCCTGTACTAAATGCAACTAGTGATTAGAGCTGTAAGCTTAATTGTGGCTATGGCCTAATCAGTGGTTTTAAAATAACATTGTATAGAAAAAACCCATACTACCTGACTGCTTGAACTCATTGTTTCATTCACCATAATCAAAAGAATATAGTCAGCTACAGACCAGAAGTTTAGGTAACAAAATTGTTTCCAATATTGCCAGTTGTAATCAGACTTTATAGAGACTGGGAGCTCTAAGACATATATTATATTGCTCCTATTTATTGAGCAATATTCTTTATTTTGGGACACTAACTTGTAAATCTTACATAAATAATTAAGTGGATTGGAAAAGGCTTGGCCAGTTGTGAAGTAGATCCTATTTATAAATCCCAATTTACTCTGCTCTATAAGGATAAATATATAAAGATCATATCAGTGTACCAGAGCAAAAAATAAAGCTTGGACAATTTAATCTGCATTTCTGTTTTATACCTAATGAATTTACATATTTGTATAATCTGAAATTTTGGGATGGCAAGAGTGCTTATAAGTGGTACACTTTTTCTCATTCAGTACAAAACTCCAGGATGGTACAATGATGTTAAAGGAAAGTTTTCTTTTTTCAAAATGTCATAATAAATAAAATATATATATATATATTTTTTAATACATATGTTATAATAAATTATGAGACCGAGACATTAATGGGATTGGTTGGTGATTAATGGCCAATTTATCAGTTTTTATGATACAAAACCTATTAAATATCCAATAATCTCTACTTCCTTTCCATGTCTAGTAGAAATCCTGTCGTAAAAGGGGTGCAGGAATCCTTTCTTTGAGAACATATGATTTCTCTTGTCCTTTTTAAAAAGAGTTTGTGGTAAACTTTGGCTAAACCCGTTTTCAAAATTCATTAATCATAACGAGTCATGTTCAGGGTTTTCGGCTGCCAAATACAATTACTATCAATACTTGAAATACGATCATTTTATCATGAAATCTTTAGTGAGAAGGCTTCAAGTCAAGCATCAAGGAAAACTGCATATCATACTGTATTTAATCATTATAGTCTTAATTCATGAGCTAGTAGGAATAAAGTTAACATAGGCAAGCAAATGCCTAAAGCTTCAGAAAATGCAATGTAATTTTAAAAGGTGATGAATTGCTTATTTGCATGAACCAATCCCAAATGTGTCTCTATTTCCTTCCTTTTTTTTTGCAAATTTCAGTGTGGCATCAATTTTGAAAAGGAGAAGCTTCTTCATTTCACTTCGCTTGCTAGCAGCTTTTGACGCTGGACTCCTGATTACCTAATAATTCCCCATTTGATTTGTTTTTCCTCTTGAATTTTGTTGGGTTCTAGGTTATACTCAACATGGAGAATTATGTGATGTTCTCTTGATTTCTGGCTTTTCATCACCTGTGATTTCAATAGGGATGTGTAGACTTGATATTCAGTGCAAGTCATTCTCATGCTATACATTAAAAGTTAGCATTGTTTCACCAACTATTAAAAACATACATTGTTTTAAACTTTATATTAGAAATACATCACAAAACGCTTTTTAAACCATACTATATCCTTTACAGCCAAATGTCGTGTGAGTGAAAGTCCCAGAAGATCAGAAGTTTCTGAAATATTTTCAGGGTATCCTATAAAATACAGCTGATGCAGCTGTTAATAAAATCAATCAATCAATCAATCAGGATAACAATGATAATATTTAAGAAATATGAAAAAATTTTAAATGTGCGTTGAGAAGTCCACTTTTTGAGCGCTGCCATCACCTTACGGTAAAGCTTTAATTGAGAATATCTTTTGACCAATATCACTCAATCGTGTGTATCAATGGCATTATGATTATCTTTACATTAATACCCCCTGTAAATACACTTACATCAGGAAAAACACAGAGGACTGATGGACAATGAATACTGAACAGCCAAGTTTAATTCACAAGAACATATATCCAACATGAATATATCAAAAACATTTCAGCTGGTGTGTATTCTAGCCCAAAAATCCTTACAGCTACAATATATAGAAAGAGACTGTATGTTTAACAGAAAAAAAAAAAAAGAAAAAATCCAACTTAGAGTAACTAGTAAGTAAAACACAAGGGTGTGTTACATATGTTCTCATCAGGAACAGAAAATGCATTGAGGAATCATTAGTTAAATAATAAAGACAACATCCAATTTAAGGGCATGCTGAGCATTTTGGAAACTACATTTCATCAGAGCAAATTAATTTAATAGCAGCTGCTACTGTTTAGATGACATATTGGGATATTTACTGGGCACAATATTATTGTAAAGGCTTCACTGACCCTTTGGAGGCTGGCAGGACACACAGCATGGTTTCAGCACCATCTCTGGCATGAACATAGTCTGATTTGTAAGAACAACACTCTTCAAAGTGTTTTCATTTCAGGCAAATTTGAAAGAACATCAAGTACCCTTCTGATAAGGCAGTTCTTACTCCCCACACACACACACACACACACACACACACACACACACACACACACACACACACACACACACACACACACACACACCTCCGAAATACAGCTTTGGGGTTAGTAACAATGTTGTGCTTGATAAATATCTCAATATGTCATATAACTGAACCACACAGTCAATACTGTCATTTACTAATAATTTACTAATACCAACTGTTAGCAAACAAACCCCTAAAGGTCCCGTGCATCCAAAACATTCAAAAATTCAGTGTTTATTTCTTTGTACATCTACAAATTCAAGCAACAATTTGGCCAAAAAAAAAAATGCACAAGTGTATCATGCTGCCCTTACACCATAATGTCTTCTGTAGGTAAAAACCTGTTTGGTGTTTGCTTCCTTAGTTTTGTCCCAGAGCTACGAGACTAATGTAGCCATCAAGGGAAGTGTACAACCTCCAGTTTAGCATTGTGCATGCTGCATGTCTGAAGCAGCTCCCACTTGCTTCACAAGATCACAAAACCAAATTAATCAGCATAAAATAAGAATTCATCCAAGTCAATAAAAAGGATCAAAATTCCACCCTCAAGCAGGTGTTTTTGCAACACCTCATGAACGAGCAATGCATCGTGCTAAACTACATGCTGAGCTTCAACATGGCCGCTACTACTTTTTACTTCTGTGCCGTCGTTTAACATTTAATTTACAACAGACCCCATTTTACACTTGGGTTTTCATGCGTCATGGTTATCAGAATTAGATCTGCACAGAGACGTTTCACATAAAAATGGACAACGTGACGGCCACTTAAATTGCTTCAAGTGGTCTGAGACACACAACCACGTTTGACAACCAACACCAACCCTAATAGGTGTGGCACAACATGGAAAGCGGGAGTTTGAATATAATGACCCGGTTTATATCTTAACACACACAGCTATCAGATTTCAGTGAACATCTGAAGTGTAAATGCATGCAATGACATTTTTATCAGAACACAATCCAGATACAGGACGCACGAAATTACCTGGTGTAGATCAGCTCACGGTGTCGGGGCCTAAACAAGTCTGCTTAACTAGCAAAGCCCTTTGAGGTCAGCATTTCACATAAATAAGGGAACATTTAGACATGCAGGATCGCATGATGCTAAATTGGAAATAAGCTAATTAACCGTGTACATTCGATTTCTGGCCAAAATGTTCCCTGACTTTATAGGGAAACCCATGAGGACTTTGTACTGCTTAAGGCCAGCTCAAGCATTACAGCACGAGGACAGGCAGGAGATCCGAACAACCGGGAACTTTGACTCTGCTTTGCAAGCTTAACCTGATGAAATGGAAATAACTGACAAGAGACATGCGTCATGAATTACTGTGGCTAAGCATCAAGCCTAAAAAGCACAAGTCCTTCTGTGTGCGTTGAACAAAATGTTTTACTGCCCTGTTCACAGAGCTCAGCATTACTGGAATAAAAGAAATCTGCTGCGGCCTACCTTCTGGTTCTCAATGTGCCCTTGTTGACTTTCCCTTGACTTCACCACCATCACAGAGCTCTGCACTTACTTCATTAGGAAAGGAGTGTGTATTGCGGAGTGGAATTAATAGGAGGAACACACACAAAACCCAGGCACCAAGCTCACAACATTTACATTCACATCAGTGCTTCAGACATTAGTTCCTTTGTGATCAAGTAAACGGCACAGTCTGATTCTCACAGCCCTACTGATGGTCCAAAGTACAGCTCCACTTTTTGCAGTTTTGAAACTCCAGTATATGTTCACTATTTTCTATTCTGTTCTATTTTATTATCGATTATCTATGTTCTCCAGCGTCAGCACTTTGTAACAGTCAGTACGTTTTCTGCCACAGGAAAGTCTTCATGAAAGAGTGATAACAGTTACATAGCATGAAGGGTCATACAGTAATAAATTAAGTAATGTATTCGCTGGCAAACTGCTGCGACATAGGAGGAATAAATCACTCTGGGATGTGCTGTTAAAGGAAAATAAACCACTTCAGGTCAGTAACAGTGACTCCTTCACACACCTTCACGTCGCGTTGCGTTGCTCCGATTATTTTCCTTTTCACAACACACCCTGCCATGCTGCAATATCTGCCATTTCAGATATTGCAACATGAAAGAGCAACTCCAACTGACGATGCCAAGATATTAATTAATAATGTTTTGGTTGGCAGTCATAACAAGCAGCAGTCGACCCTGTCCTGTTTAGATTAATACAGTCAGATCGTTTTCTACGGAGATGGACAAAATGCTGCATGCAAACACGTACTGTTAAGAGTCTAGGTACATAGAGAGTACCTCAGCCAAGACAAACACTTAAGGTGAAATGAAAATAAACACAATGAAATGTAGCATTTCTAATAATAATTATTTCTGCACCATGAACTGCATACCATGAGCCTCGGAGTCTGGCGGCAGTTTAAAAATGACGGTAACTTGTACAAGTGTACAGGAGGTTTTTTGTTGGTGTTCACATTCACTCGTTAACTTGCTAACTTGCTAATCGGCTGTTGCGTACAGATAGACAGGCCAAAGCAATGAGACCAAGCCTGAACAACTAACTGTTGCATTTTATTGATCTTACATAAATTCAGCAATTAACAGAATCAGACTGAGTCATTTCTACTCCAGTGGTGCAGACACACTTCAAACTTCACTTGAACTGGATTCAACAGCACTTAATAAGATGGTGGCAGGGATTCAACCAAGGGGAAGTTAGTGAAGACGACTTAAAACCAGTTTGGAAACACAGCCACGGTGTTACTGTTGACTAACCTTCTGATGTTTGGTCATGCAAGAACTGTATGTACAAATGTATGAACCTTTCAGGATTGTTCGACACTGCTTTTAAAGCTTCAACACGTACGTTTGAGTCACCATCATGTGACAAGATGACACGTGAAGCAGTAACCTTTCCTGTAAATGAGGAAATGGAAAAAAAAAGATTGCAAAATGCATGTCAGCATTAAAGGCTTGCTGAAACAGTACTCAAACTGTGTTTACTGTCAGAAATCTAACAAATCTCAGCAGCACAGTTTAAAATACTAGTAAAAATATTCTACCCAACAGCATAGTTTCTTTTAAAAATAGGCTCACATCCTCCCCCCACCCCCCAACATATTACCAAATCTAAATATTATAAAAGTCTCTGTAAAGGAAAAGAAAATCATTACTAATAAATTAAACACATAAATTATTATTTGCTTATGAAATAAATTGCTTATGGATGTATTTAGAATGGAAAACGAATAGGTATTCATTATTATAATGATTAAACAAAAAAAAGTCCTTAAACTTGAGCCAGCAGCTGGATTTTGCATGCGTGTGTTGCACTACATCCACAAAATAACGACGACGATGACAGCGGGTTCTCAAACGCCAGAAGCTTTTTGCATAGACACACACACACACACACACACACACACGCACACACACACACTTAGACAACACTTCACAATCGCGGCGCTCACAACTCACACATGCAACAGCAGGCTTGATCAGAGGTCAGCCAGACATCAGGCAGTGACGGCTCAAGGTTCAGAGGTGTCTGTGTGTGTGTGTGTGTGTGTGTGTATACACATGTTGAATGTATTTGGACCCCATAATGGATTAGTCTCACTTGTCAGAACAGCAATCAAGAAATATCTCTTGCGAATCTTTTTCCAGTTGATTCGCTCCATGAAGCGAGAGACAGCCCTCTTGTCTCGTTTCTGTCTCTGTGGACGCACCGATCCCAGTTTATGCTCTGGATCCGTTGCATCCCTGACCAAGATGAAGTGGTTACTGAAGATGAACGTGTGAATAAATGAATACATTATGAAATGTAGCCTTTTTCCAGTGCTCCTTCTCCTAGCAACAGCATTATCATACCTTTTGCCACTTGAACTGACTGTGTGTTCCTGTGTCAAAAGCATTGACAACCATTTATGAACCAGCTATTGTCTCCATGTAACTGCCATGCTTTCACTTTAATAATCACAGAAGTGTGTGTGTGTGTGTGTGTGTGTGCTAACATCCCATTTGCCATTATTCCCTTTCAGGTAATGGTGAGCTGGATAGAAATAATGACCGTTGCTTGTGGTTTTGCTCTCAGCTGCTGAGGGAAACGCATCTTCACAGTGAGCTAGCTGTCCCTCATTCAGCTTCTGTCAAGAGGTGACGTGCATCACATGTTTACATGCAAGACCAGTTAGTGTTGCTTGATGACATAAAATACAGCAACGGGTCAGATCAGATCCAATATGATCCAGCGTTTTGATACTGATGCTCACTACCGGACCTGTCCGTCTCTCTTTGTCTCAAATGGCTCTGAGTTTCTATTTTATCAAACATGCAGGTCCTTTTGGATACATTTATGTGTTCTTATGTCTTTATTAATGAATTCTTTGTACTGATTCTTCCTTATATAGACGACTCCACTTCACTGGTTATGGACATGTCCTTTGGAACCACTTGAACTTTAGGCTCGCTTTCCAGTGACTCGCTGATGACCTCCAGGGTGGTGGAGACAGGTGGTTCAGCTTCACTCCCGCTCTCCACACTGGCGTTTTTGTTGTCAGGGGCTTTAGCGTTTTGACAGCAGAGTTTCGCGGCGCACTGTGTGCGGCAGGAGAGCTCACAGAGCGAAGCGTGCGACTCGGAGCTCACCATGACAAATTCGGGCTGAATGGTGGTGGCGTGAATGCCCTCGTCATGGAAGAAGGCCTTGAGGCGCTTGGCCACGCTCATGTAGGAGGCAGGGTCTCGGCATTTGATGTGTGCCGTGGCGATGATGCGGCTCCCAGCCAGCTGCCAGATGTGGAGCTCGTGCACAGCCAGAACGCCGTCTAGCTGGCGCAGGCGTGTGCTTAGGAGGCTCACGTCGATCTGCTTGGGTACAGTCTGCAGCAGGATGAGCGCCGACTCCTTCAGGAGCGGGTACGTCGTGTACAGAAGAATGCACACCATGATGAGGCACAGAGTCGGGTCCAGGTACAGCACCCAGCAGGGCCCGGCTGTGGAGAACGGGGCACTCGTGTTGCTGTGGTCTTCCTCACTCAGGCTCACAAGCGTGTGGTTAACATGGCGGTGGTCTTCGCAGTGCGCGTCTGCAATGCATGGGTTGGTGCAGAGAACACCGGGCTCACACGGACGCCACACAAAGTTGAAGATGATGGCGTTGACCACGACAATGACGGAGCCAAGCGCATCGCCCAGAACGTGAAGGAAAACGCCACGCATGTTCAACTGGGATGACGAGGACGCATCATGCTCATGATCAAGGTCGTGCTCGTGATCCAGCTCGCCGTTCAGCTGCAAAGATGATAGCTCTGCCACACACACACACACACACACACACACAGACACACAGACACACACAGAGTTAGACAAGCCCAGAGAAACCATTAAACAAACAAAGTGGTTCATATTAAAAAAATGCAATTAAAAGAAATTTCTAACAACTTGCAAAAATTACACAATTTTTTTTTCAATAAATTAGGAATAAAACAAGATGTCAGTGATTAAAAAGAAATCTGCTCAAACAAACGAGGTTAGCATTTAATGTTTCATTAGTTTAATTACATATTCAAAGATAAATAAAATGTAAAAGATGCATTTAATCACTAATCAGTGATTCTTGTAGTTAAAAAAAAAAAAAAATCCAGAGGATTTAGTTACGAAAATGAGTTAGCCGACTTCGTTACATTACATTAGTGTCATTTGGCAGATGCCCTTATCCAGAGCGACTTACATTTATCTCATTTATACGACTGAGCAGTTGAGGGTTAAGGGCCTGGCTCAAATGCCCGGCAGAGACAGTTTGGATTTGAACTCACGACCTTGCAATCAGTAGTCCAACGTCTTAACCACGGAGCTACTGCTGTCCACACTTCACCTGACTTCACCCAGCCAAACGTTTTGGGGTCATTTAATGAAAAAGAGGTTACAAAATCCAGGGAAACATTACCTAATCCTGTTTACACTTGGTTTTAAAATGCATCTTTGGTGATCAGATCACAAGTGGACAGCGCTAAATCCAACTGTAAACGACCACAAAGACACTTTCGAGATGCATTCACGAGGCATTCGCTCAATCCACTTGCTGAGGAGTCCCGGGACGCATTTGACCGCATATTGTTTGTTATATGTTATATCTTTTGTGGTGTAAACGCTAATGTGTCCTGATGCCTCCCTGACAAAAACATAACAGGAAGAGATGTCATTAATGCAGGATGTGGTGGTTATTTTGGTGACAGCGTACCAACTCTCTCTTGAGAAAAAAAAAAAAAAAAAAGATAGAGGAGCACCAGTGCTCATGGCTGAAGTGCAAGAAAAGAATTAAAGTATGTTGCAGCTTTAATATTTTTAACATTAAAGGGAGCACACTGACCTTTTAGAGAAAGTGACATAGGCAGTATAAGCACGAATGGTCAGGGTTGACCTGAGACACACAATAGACACAGCCATGTGTCTCATCATGTAAATCATGTAACAAACAGCTTAAAATTTACCCACAGACCTTAACGACAAACAGTGAATGGGAACAAACGTCCAGACAACTTCAAGAAGCAGACCTAAAAAAGTTTCTGCTGGACACAAACATTAGTTACTAAATGGATTCGCAAACAAAAAAAAAAAAAAAAGTCTTTTCTGCTAACAAACTACTTTATTAATCCCTTGTTGTAATCGGAACTGCTTTAACAGTTGCAAAAAAAAAAAAAACAACAACAAATAACTAAATCTTCTAAAATAAAACTTCACACTAAACGCCACTGGTCACATGGTATTGGATTAATTTAATTAAAAATCATATACGTATATATACATGAATCCAGAAAACAGTTCTAGAAGGCCAGATTATACAGTCTGACGTGACAATAATATTCAAAGCCCTGTGTTTCTTTGGGTGCTAAGGAATGTGAGCTCTGCTACCACAGATGTTAATGTTAATTATTTATTAATTGACTGCGCAGATTATCAGCCTGTGATCGCACCGCTACATGACCTGCAGTCTAACTAAACAACACTTGACGATGCTCCCACGGGACCCGGTTAAGACTGGAATGCATGCATGTGCGTGCATGTACGTGTGTGTGTCCTTACATGTTTTCTATTGTTTTTACACATTGTGTGTTTTTAATACAGTGTGAACAGATTATAAATTCATTAAGCAGCGCACCGGGAAACAGAAAGTTCCAGTGTGCTTGCCCAGTTTTTAACAAGGCTTAAAAAAAAAAGAGCAGCTATGTAACTCAGTAGTGTGATGAGCTAATTATGTGCTGTGGAAAATAAGTCGGTACTTGAATCCCTGCGGGGGCGACATTTCGCAGCCAAACCTGATCATCTTTTGATCATGTCTCTGGTGATGAAACATCATGATTGCAACCTTGATACAATCAGCAAGTCTTCAGACAACGTTTTGTCTATGTGCTGCGTGTTCCCTCGATGTTTCTGGCTAGCGTGTTCATTTTTGCTCGGTGGAGTGCTCAAACGCGGCTTGACCGTGTTACAGTATAGAAGAGTTTTACATTGCACTATATCATATTATGGTCAGTGTGTTACTGCATTCACAGCCTTACACTCCTGAGATTTTAGCCAAACCTGGCCTCCTCAGTGAGGAGTTATGCTGGGAGTCTCTTAACTAAGGGTGAAACTGTAGTGCGTGTTCATACAAGGTTATACAGTAACCACCAGCTCAAACCAAAACACACTCCATTTATCAGCACTGCTGCATGTTTCACTCAAAAACATGAAGATGAAACAAGATATTAACATGAATTGGGAGAAAGGGGGCATGGTTTAATAGCAGAGAGTTTGAAATAACTGTCAATCATTCCAGATTCACGTGTCAACTGGCACATCTGTCCTTCATGCTGTGTGTGGAAAACGGGAGTTCCCTTTTTGAATATTTCTGAGTAATCACACACACAGGAGGGCACCTCAGAAATTAAAAAGTGGAGGGTGGCAAATCTGTCCAGCATTTGTTCAAGGTAATTAACTTGCCTAGTAAAAATAGTTATTACCAACAGCTAGACTGTGAGCTGGCAGGGTTTGTAAAAGAGCAGCACACGCTGGAGCGCTGAGGTACGCTGAGGAACTGAAAGTCATTCCTCAAGTTGTGCTGGTGATGATGGTTATATCAACAGCCCTTTAAACTTGATAGTTCCTTAGGAACAAGTAAGTGATGATACGTAAAATCTAATATACTCAGATATGTAATCTATTGCCCTGGCACTTGGGTTTAGCAATTTGTCCACCCGTCTTAATATCAGTAAACCCGAAGTAATCCGTGTCCTGGGATGAATGATATGAGACGCATTAGACTAAAATCCATGCCAACACATTTTCTGATCATAGCTCATGTGTTGGTAGTACACTGACTTCTGAACACGGATTGAACTTTCGTGATTGAGCCTACAGTGTGATAGAGGTGATCAATTGTGCAGGTTTGCGGCATCATTGACAGGAGTCCAGGAGTAATGAACTTCAAATAGCTACTCTTAACCCGGTTTATTATTCCATTACACATGAAAGCACATTTCCAAGAACACGAGTTAGGGTTAAGTGTTGAGGTATCAGAGCTCATGCAGAAACGCCCCCTTAAGCAAACACTACTTAAGCAGTTTTTAGAGCAAGCCTGCCACCACACTTGCCGCATATTCGTCTGTACAGTTATTTGAGGTGACTGCAATCATTTACCGTAGTTCACGTTTACACAGAATTGTACAAAAACAAACAATCAAAAAAAATTCCTGTGCACAGAGGATGTGCAGGATGAAGCATCTTCTTGATGAGACAGATCAGAAGAGAATGATCAGACTGGTCTGAACTGACAGAAAGGATATAGTAACTCTGTAATCACTCTTTACAACCATGGTGAGCAGAAAAGCATCTCAGAATGCACACACATTAAACCTTGAGGTGCACAGGCTACAACAACAGAAGATCGCAGTTCTTGGCTGACAGGAGTGAAACCTGTTGTGACTGCCTGTTGTTGTAGCTTATCCAACGATGTTTTGGACAAGCTGAGATGCTTTTCTGCTCATCATGACTGTAACGATTGATCATGTGTGTTACTATATCCTCCCTGGCAGCTCAACCCAATCTTTCCATTTTCCTCTGACCTCTTTTTATTTATCAGCAAGGTGTTTCCACCCACTGACCTGCCAGCGATGCATTACATATAGAGCAGCTTTATCATAAAGAACTAAAACAACTAAGTAATACATTTTGATTGTTTAGTTTAATCGCTGCTAAAATGATAAGTACACTTGTTGTTCTTTGATCATATTATTATATGTAAAAATCATGTTGAGGGGGAAAAAAAACCCCAAGGTCCTTATTGCTGGTCATACATCTCTTCATCTCCCATGTGACAGTCTGTAGGGCAAAGCTTGTAGCTCATCTCGGACTGATTATCCAGTAGACTTTCCCTATTATCCACTAGAATAATCATGTGATGGTTGTTATAAGAGACACAGTCCCTGAAGGAGTTAATGGAGTTGGTTGGTGCATGTGTGTGAGGATTCTTCTACTTCTCTGTTATGGTGTAAATGTGTCGCAGCATGACTCAGTGTCCTAGCGCGAGTGTTTCACGCAGGAACACTTTGGCCTTGCAGCAGTTCGGGGACCTTTAACACAATTCCAAAACTAACCCATCTATTGAGTTCATAAAAGACACACAATTAACACTGACTTTCCTGAACTGGATCATGTGCTCAGAATTAGATCATGCTCTAAGGGTACTTGGTCTGGGATGAAGTAAAAATGTAAATCTTCAGATGTTAAATCTATTACCCTTTTTTTTAATACCAACAAGGTGACAAGAGTTGAGCTGAATCACAAACCATTCTGCACAGGACTCATTTGCTTTCAGCTTAAAAACGCTGAGCCATTGATATTAGGGCGCTTGAAGGCAGCATCCTACTGTCACCATGATAACAACGCTATCTTTATGACCAGCATTAAAATAAGATAAGAGGAGAATGATCGATTAGAACACTTCACAAAAATGAAATCACGCTGGTGAATCAACGACGTGAAGAAGAGTCAAATATTTCACTGGGAAATGCACTGACCTGAATAGAAACCATGCTGGCATTGCTGATGAAACTTTTTTTTAAAATCCAGAATCAGACTACACAAATTCAGCCTGATTTTGACACGTCTGATAAATTTCCAGCATTGGGCCTGAATACGAACATCAAGACAAATGAATAGGCCTTGTAGTGTGACATAACCGAAGAACAGCTATCTGGCATCTGGGCCGCCCACGATGAAAGGTCCATCATGATTTTTGGACTTTTTTGCCATCTCCTACATGCTCCTTGATGCTGACCAACAGGATGTCAGCATGCTCTCTGGAGAAAGAGTGTCGCTGCCATTGCAGCAACATATTTGTGAGCTCAAGTGAAGGATCGATAGCCCACACTGTATCTCTTTGTGACACCCAAGTACAGGTCCACAATCTTTTTTTTTTCCCCTTCCTTTTTTCCTGTACATAAGACTGCCAGCATCACACATAGCACTTCTGTAGCCATGATTGCCATTGGATTAAATGGTATTAAATATCAAATTTAGTATTATATCGCACAGTAGCCTGATGTTTACACCCTTAGTCCTTACACAGTATAAACCAGTAACTCTCATATTGGGCTCCAGAGTCTGTGACGCACAGTCAGTGGTGGAAAGAGCAACTGACTACTCTCAGAGCTGTATTTATTAGAGTCTTTATCATTATTAGCCTGTTTGACAAGTTACTTAAATTCAACTGGTTTCATCCAAAGCTTATTGCTTGAGGGGGACGGGACAAGAAAATCTACAAATAAAAACTGTTGGTAACTCCAAGCACTGAATACTCTAAGGGCTCTAAGGGCTTAGTCAGCTAGATAGTTAGCAAAAGTCATTAGCAAGCGAAACTCCAGGGTGCCTGGTTGCCTAGCAACCGCGTTCGCGTTCCTTTAACCACTTGAACCTCTTCACTTCCGGCTCCTAAGACACCTGAGCAGGTATTAAAGGGTGATGAGATTACGTTCAAGGGGGGGGCATCTGGCTTGAACACACCCGGTGCAGCCAGCGGTGGTGTTTTGACCCCAATAAGCGTCAGCACGTTAACAAGTATTTACTAAATGCAAGCGAACAGAACAGGTGACCCGGAAGTCCTCGCTCACCTGCGGGTGTCCTGCTGTCGGGGTTCACGCCGTTCGGGCTGTTCCTGCCGTGCCCTCCGACCAGGTTGTTGGTCTCCTCCCCGGCGGACCCGTAGTCCGTGGAGGTGTCGCCCTTGGCTGTGGAGTGCTTGGTCTTGCCGTGGCTGTGCGAGTGCGCGTGCCCGTGGAAGAGACACAGCCCGAGCAGGTTGACCACCAGCCCCGCGGCCCCCACTCCGATCACCACCAGCGGATTCTCGATCTCGTGCGGCTCGGTGAAGCGCTCGATGGCCTCGAGCACGATGGTGAAGCAGAGCGCGGTGAGGAAGACGGCGTTGACGAGGGCGCCCATCACCTCGGCGCGGATCCAGCCGAACGTGTTCTTGTTGGTGGACTGGGTGCGCTCAGCGAACCGCACCGCCACCAGCGCCACGATCAGCGCCATCACGTCGGACAGCATGTGGAAAGAGTCCGAGAGCATGGCGAGCGACGCCGTGAACCGGCTCACCACCACCTCCACCACGAAGAAACCGAAGGTTAACGACAGCATGCACAGCAAACGGGCGCGGTTGGGTTCACAAGCCATGGTCTCCTCCGCGGCGAGGCAACACACACACACACACACACACACACACACACACACACAGCTAACACGGCATACAAACAAAACGATGCTAAGCGGCACTGGCTAACACATTCACCCCAGGCACACGAGATGTCGCCTCCAGTTGAACACCTATGTCAGGGCGAAAGCGACCACTGTGAGTGATGAACCACATCCGCGGCGCCTCGTGTCCTTCTCGAGAGAATCGTGACAGAGGAAGGAGGGAAACAAGCACCGGGCGGCGTTTTTGCAGACGGAGTTCAAACTTTGCACCCGGACCGGTAAAGTTTCCACACGGAACAAGGCTGATTGCCGTGACCACGCCCACTGAGACACGTCATTGGCCAGCGGTTAGGGACTGAGTGTAAACTGTCATGTATTTTAAAATCTCTTCTTTCCTGCAGCTGTATTGCTAAGCAGATAAACAAACACCTTTATTCATAATTCACATAAATTTAACCCATGCAGTAAAGTTGGGTCCTCCTTTTAACTCAGTCAAATCTATGAACAAGTTCTACTCTGTACAGCAGTCGAGGAATTTGACAGGTGAAGTCACATTTCAAGAGTGCTGACCTATGACATAATGGTTTCACTGTGTGGGTCACTTCCCACTCATCTTCTGCCTCTTAATCCTGTTCAGGGTCGTGGAGGGGAGGAAGCTGGAGCTAATCCCAGCTGACCTCGGGTGAGAGGCGGGGTACACCCTGGGCAAGTCACCAATCCACTACAGAGACAGACAACCATTCACATATACATTCATACCTACGGGCAACTTAGAGTAACCAGTGAGTCTAATCCCCTCTGTGCATGGCTTTGGACTGTGGGAGGAAACTGGAGTACCTGGAGGACACCCACATGGACACGGGGAGAACATGCAACTCCACACAGAAAAGTACCCAGGTCGAGGCCAGGGATCGAACCCGGGACCTTCTTGCTGTGGGGCGATGGTGCTAACCACCACATCATTTCCTTTGTAGGAATACAGCTTTTGACTTAAAATGAAAGCTCGCTCACAGAGCAGAAATAAACAGAACACTTGGCAATATTGTGCCCAAAATGTGACTTACTCGATATTCATTTCTTGTTTATAGAACTGTTGTATAAAAGCAATATCACGATCATGCAGTTGTACTGAATATCAGCTAGGGTGGAGTGCCAGAGCTAATCACAACCATGCTGATATTCAGTACAACAGCATGAGCCATTCACGCAAACTTGTTTAATGGAATTTTAATGTTCTCTTTCAGGTAAAAAGATTAGAGATTAGAAAATATTATTTCTTTAAAAATGATCTGATACATAGCCTAAGAAATATTTTTCCATTGTTCACGTTCCACCACTGTTACAATAGAAAAGAAATGAATCCCTGCTTCATGGACCCCACTTTAAGAACCATGGGTTTACTGGCTGTGGGCTGAGTGCAGCTCTGTGTTTGAAGTGACTGTACTCTGAAAAACAAAAATAGTGTTTTTTAGTTGTTTTAAAAATTTCAATCACCTTGTATAGTACAAAGTATACCACGTATACAGTAGATATCCAAACTCTATACAACCCTGTTAAGGCCAGGGTTTTGTGATATAAATGGTGAAACCTAGAGAAATCATGCTTTTCCTCCTTTACTGTAATGTGATAGAGCAACAAAAAAACTGGGTGAAAAGTGAAAAAAACAAATTGAAGTTTTAGGGCAAAAAGAAAAAAAAGAAACAATTACATTAACCTGGTTGCATAAGTGCTCACACCCCTTATTAATATTTTATTAAAGCACCTTTTGCTTGTAACACAACACTCACGTCATTTTGTGTCAGAATCTACCAACATAGCACATCTTGATTTGGCAATTTCATTCCACTCTTAATTGCAAAAAAAAAAAATGCTTTAGAGCTATCAAATTGTGAGGCAATCTTCTGTGCACAGCCACTTCAAATCATTCCAGAGGTTTTGATAGATTTATCTGGGCTTTCACTGGACATTGAACATTGATCTTATTCTTCTGAAGCCATTCCTTTGTTCCCTTGGATTTGGGCATGAAGATCTGACATGATTTTACAGAGGTGAGCTGTCCTACTTCTGGTGCAGAGTTATCATCACCTGAAATCCACTCGCTCCTGTAGAGAATTATGCCATGATTTGGTTGTAATGGCACTATCAGGTGTTCCCTCAAAGAGGATGGGTTCCCTTTTGAGTCAGGTTTCTCACAAGGTTTCTTCCTTTTGTCTCAGGGTGTTTTTTATATATATATATATATAAAATCAGTTTTTCTTTTTTAATAAATTTGCAAAAAATTCTGTAATTCTATGTTTGTGCTGTCATTATGGTGTACTGAGTGTAGATTCATGAGGAAAAAAAATAAATTTGATTGATTTTAGCCATGGCTTGGCAATAGCGCGGGGAAATGCAAACTAATGCTATATAATTAGTGAGCATGGTACAAATCCTGGAAGTATTCTATCCGTGAGTCCTGCGGCATGCACCGCTATTGGGAATGGCGGTGCTCCTGCTCGGCGCATGCAGATCCATGACAGAGAGCAGGAGAAATGAGAGAGCAGGAGAATTATTGTGTGTTACTTTCACTACAACTCACAGAATCACTGCAGTCTGTCGGCTCACCGCTATCTTTTTCTTTTCATGTGACTTTAAAAAGGAAACTATCCAACGATCGCTGCTTTTGCCTCCTTTTGAGGATTTTGCAGAAATGCGACATTGCATCGTCATTAAACAGATGAGTGACACACACACTAACAGTATATACTAGTGCGGAAGCCACAATCCTGTGAGTGAGAGAGAAGTTGTGATCACGTGAGGCTTAGCAGACGAATACTACATGTATTGCAAAACATTGCTTGTTAACCAAGTCAAAATTTATTAAAATTTTTTTTTGATAATCTTGCGAAACACTCGCAGACCAAGTTACTCGCAATCCAAGGTGTATATATATATATATATATATGTGTGTGTGTGTGTGTGTGTGTATATCCATCTTGGACCTTGGTCCTCCAACATTACCATGTAACCTTGTGTAACCTGCCACATGGCTGAATGGTTGGTGACTAAACCATCCACCCCTTGAAGCTTGCTCCTTGATGGAAGGTGGCTGGTCATCCTTGCAGGATGAAAAACAAAACCCATCAAATGCACCTCACAGGCTGAGGAGCCATTTAGCTGCCCACCACATGAGAGGACCATCATTAATGCTGCAACTTCCTGGAACCTGGGTCGTCGAGGCACTTACTTGCCACCTAGATCACTCTTGGGAGCCAAGCAGTGCAGTCGAGGTTCTTGTGCAGCCTCTTCATCACCATAAAAACAAGTCTAAGCACATCCTGTGCAACGAATGGCTGGCACTGTCATGATCAACTCACCTCTATATGCATCAGAGATGTAGACCCCGTATCATCGGCACATAAAGCAGCTTGAATGATTCCATCAGAATAAGCTGCGGTCAATCCTTGGGGTCACCTGGAAGGACTGAATCAGCAATGTTGATATTCTGAGGCATTCCGGGATGCCGAGCATTGAGACCATGATCATCTGCGGTGCCTTGGCCATGTCATCAGGATGAATGACTCCTGCCTTCTGAAACTTGTACTATACGCAGAACTGCCAGTGGGGAACCACACCATTGGACATCCAAAAAAGTGCTTCAAGGACCACCTGAATGCTATACTCATTGTATATGATATTTGTCCTGTGGATCTGGAACGACTGGCCAGGGATCGAGTAACATGGAGAAGGACTGTCCAGCAAGGTGTTGAGACATTTGAAAGAAGACATGCTGAGCAAGAGATCGAGAGGAGCGAGAGTAGGAGGATGCGTCACATGACCATCCGGGAGAGAAGAGCAGAGTTCCCTACAATTCCCTGCCCAAAGTGTCCTAGGAAGATCCAGAGCCACTTTGGACTTCACAGTCCTCTGGGGGCACCCGGGTGTGCAAGTTTGCTCTCGTATCACTCCGCGATTCAAGGAAGGAGATGGTACAGTCGATTCTCTCATCTACGGACACCGCATTAACGGATATCGGATGCAACGGACAAAATCTGCTGGTCTGAATATATAATCCATTAGCCAGAATGTCCAGTACGAAAGTTTAAAAATCCCGGATGTAGCGATCTGATTCCTGTAGTTCAGCAATTGGCCGCTAGGCGGCGGTGGCGTCCGCGCAACTAGTTGTTTACAAGCGTCGTTGTGAAGCTACTGTTTTACTGCCCAGTGCCATCATTATGCCACCCAACGATAAATCTAGTGGTAAAATAAAGCGTCTCAATCTTAGTATTGGCCAGAAATTAGAGCTCATTATGATGTCTGGTGTTTGTGAGGAGTACGGTGTGAACACACATAAGGGAAATAAATTTACAATTGTATTTACATCTTTATTTACATTAGTATTTAATGTCCTTACCTATTTATGTTGGTCGTTATGCTGCTTGTCATGTGTACAGTACTTGGGTAGCACTTTTATGGACCTTAGTGGTGTTTTCCCTTGTATTTCCACTTTTTTAACCCCTCCACACACACACACACACACACACACACACCCTTCATATCGGACTATTCACGTCAACGGACAACGTGCTGTAAGAATAGGATTGACTTGAATTGAATTGGTTTAATTTTTTTTTACATCACATCCCGTGCGATTTTCACAGGATTATTGTTGGCTATCTGTATGCACTGTTGTATACCCAGTGTACTGGTTCACATGTACATCTGTAATTGTACCTAGGGTGTTGTGCTTTGCACACTATTCCAGTAAACACCCATATATTCTCACTAATGTTGGAATTTTTCACCAGTATAGGAATTTATACACAACCCCTAAACGTGGAGGTCCCTGAAACCCATAATCCATGCTGCTTTGCTCACACTCCCTTTTACACGCGCCTGTTTTTTGCAAGTGGAACAAAAGATATAGCGACACCAAGAGCGTGTGCACAGCTTAAAGATACATGTGATGATTTTACAATTTAAGAAGGCAAGTAAATGACTGAGACTATTAGTAGAACTGGCTGCTTTCATGGATAGATGTGTTTTAAAACACATTAATGTAACAGTTCATATCTGGAGGACTCATTAGTGCAGATAATTCATTTTCCATCTTTCAGGGATTCACAGAGACTGTGACTTGTTGCATGTTTTGGGGGGAATGAGGAATCATGCCCTTTGACTGTTGCCCAGCAGTGTGTGTGTGTGTGTGTGTGTGTGTGTGTGTTTTATCTCTGACCTCAAGCAAAGTCCTTCATACAGTCTCTGCTATATGTCACCAGCCTACGTGGTGTAACTAAATATTTGGACACAGAGATGTTTCAGCTTTCTAGCTAACAGGGTGTTTCCATTATAATTCTTGAACCTCCAAAGTGGACCCAGAAATATTGACTGTTTACTGTACTCACAGTAGGGGGGGGGCACGGTGGCTAAGTGGTTTGTACTCTCGCCTCACAGCAAGAAGGTCCTGGGTTCGATCCACCGGGCCGACGCGGGCGCCTTTCTGTGTGGAGTTTGCATGTTTTCCCTGTGTCCGTGGGGATTTCCTCTGGGTACTCTGGTTTCCTCCCACAGCCCCATTTGGTGGATTGGCTACCTTAAATATTGTGTGTGCATACGAACCTGAGTCCCCAGTTAGGGGAGGCTTGTGCATGGGGCTAGTGACCTCACCCTGTGGGATGCACTTAGCTGGCCACGGGGACCGCTTGACACCCTATGTGCCGGATGGCACGACAAGAATAAGAGAGAGATATTCACAGTACAAAACCAACTCATGCCCCTGCTGAAGAATCCAGTCTGGAGTGAACAGCTACAAGCTGAATACAGGTCAGCCTAGTAAGACTGGTAGCCCATTTTCACCAATTGATGCGCTTTTCAAGCGTACGTATTCCTTGACTAAATTGATCAATTTATTACATTTCTCAGAGGTTTTAGGTTTTTAGTTGTGTTATTTTTTAAAGGTTCACTATGCAGGATTTAGGGGGCTCTATTAGCAGAAATGGAATATAGTATTCATAAGTATGTTTTCATTAGTGTGTTTGTAACTTCAAATCTTGGTGTTTTCACAAGCTTATATTGAGTCTTTTATATCTGGGTACTTGACAAATAGAGGTGTAACAGAATTTTTTTTTTTTTAAATATTCTTATTTTCACACACAATGTATGAATGATCTAATCTATAATCTATGTAATCTAGAATAATCTAATGTTTAAAGGCTGAAGCTTTTGGAACTTTTAGTGTTTTATAGAATTTCCCCCTCTTTCTGCTATTTTCTATGCCTTTTTCTCAGCCACAGACATAAAATGTCCTGCGGTGTGACATCACGTTACAGTTAAGATAGAATATACATATCTTAATGATTTTAACTACAGGACCACATATGTTAAAGTTTAAGAAGCCATTTCTTAAAATCATCATTGAAATTCAACATACAATTATTTTCATAACTGTTTTTCA
>JAQMCW010000020.1:9082224-9094916 GCA_030068335.1 Chrysichthys cranchii
TACAAAGTGAGTTCCAGGACAGCCAAGGCTACACAGAGAAACCCTTTCTTGAAAAACCAACAAAAAAAAGAAAGAAAGAAAGAAAGAAAGAAAGAAAGAAAGAAAGAAAGAAAGAAAGAAAGAACGAACGAACGAACGAACGAACGAACGAACAGTGTGGATCCGCAAACAGAGTAATATTAAAGTTATCCCTTATAAAGTACATTTTTATGATACTTCATTTTGGAGAACTTAAAAACTTTAAAGTTTAGAAAACTTAAAAGCAGCAACTACTACAGCTGCTGCTGCTCCCTCCTATTGCTAGGCGTACTCCTACTACTGAGATTTTTAGGAATCATCGAGGGAATATACAGAGTTTGAATAAGCAAACAGAAATATGGAAACTGGAATTATTTAATCAAAAGTGTGAGAATGAACATATATGGAAATTTGCGTCACATCTGGGTGACATTTCAGGGTCACAGCCTCAGGAATCCACTTATGCCTACTGCCTAGATACCTTTTTATTGAAGTTCGTCATGTCGGGTGCCTTTTTTTTTAGGTGCAGTACACATGACCTACTTAATGCACACCAAACCACCAGAATTTAAGGTCGTTGTTCGTTTCACTTCTGTAAAAGGGAAATTCTGTACATGTTTAATATGAAATCATTCAATAACTTAAGGTTTTTGTTTTTAAGTCAACCCTACCATACACATTTGGGGAATTTTGTAGTGAAAATGTACCTCAAGGACAGTTTTTATTACAAATTGATACTTTTTCTTTGCTTGTTTAAACCGTCTTTTAGTATAGTTATAAAAGAAAATCTTTTTTTTTTCTTGCCGAGCACTCAGGTTTCTTTTACAGGGATAAAGACATGCAAGAAGTAAAACTGTAATGAGAATTTAGTTTTCTGAGAAACTGACTGCAAACACACCAAGACTTCAACATCTCAATATGTTCAAGTACACTGTATATGGCCAAAAGTACAAAAGACACCTGACCATCACACCCTTTCCAGATGTAGTCCCAGTTGGCTGTTATAATAACCTCCACTCTTCTGGGAAGGATTTACACTAGATTTTGGAGTGAGACTATGGGGATCTGAGCATTTGTGAGGTCTGGTACTGATGTTGGATGAGGAGGTCTGGGGTGCAGTCAGTGATCCAGTTCATCCCAAAGGTGTTCAGTAGGGTTGAACTCAGGCCTCTATGCAGGACACTCAAGTTCTTTCCCTCCAACCTTGACAAACCACATCTCATCATCATCATTGCTTTGTGCACAGTGGCATTGTTCTTGCTGGAACAGGTTGAGGCCCTTAGTGGCAGTGAAAGGAAATTGCAATTCTACAGCATACAAAGACATTCTATACAATTGTGTTCTTCCAACTTTGTGGCAACAGTTTGGTGAAGGAGCAGTTCTGGGTGTAATGGTCAAGTGTCCACAAACTTCTAGCCAAATGAACATTGGCTAAATGTGGTTGGTTCACCACCACTGTCACCATATCCACTAACAAATCATAATCAGCTCATTGCAACCATGATTGTGATTTCTTATTTAAAGGTGCAGTCACTGAATCTAATTCAATAAACTTTTTGTCAATTTCAGCAAATATCTACTCACAGGCCGGTAGGTGTCTGTTCCGTGTGTGCGCTAAAAAAAAATCCGGTGATCACACCCGGCTCTGGCTCTGTACACGGGGAAACAAGGAAAGTGGCGTGAACCATGGCACAAAACACTATTCCAACCAATCAGTACCAAGGTGAAGGGGAGGGGGGAAATCGGGATGGTGTTGTTGTTAATATTGTTGCACTGCACATCTGTGAATTTGGGAGGTGGAGATTCTGAAGTCGCACTGAAAGATGGCGTGCGTTTGGCTGTTGAGCTCAGGATCCATGACTGCCCTTTTAAGAATATTTTATCTGTAATTTGAATATGCTTATGAGGTCGAAAATGAAGAATTCTTGGGTCATGTCTCGTGAATTACCGCCCACTGTTGTTGAATGGACATTAAAAGCTGAATAGCAAGTAAAACGAAAAAAAAAAAGTGAATATGGGAACTGAAGTTGAGAGAAAGGAGAAGTTGATGGAGGAGGACTGATCAGAGGAATCTGTTAGAGCCAATCAGCAGGATTTGTTGCAAAAAAACAAAACAAATGCATTGCATTAAAGTATGAGAATATCTATACAAATGTCATATTTGACCTCATTGTTTGGCAATGCCACTAACAGTGCCATGAATGTACACAGGAAACGAACGGCCTGTTGGGTTGCCAGCTTGCAAAGATGGGAATATGAGTTCTTGGCCTTTATCATTTGTATTGATGATATGAGTTCCGTTTTTCTTCTCCTCCACATTTGACCAACTGCCTTTTTTAGAGTGTAACAGTGTAGAGTGAAAGATGTAGCCAATAAAAAGGGAAGTAAATACAGGGGAAGCTAAATTTCCTCCAGCACCACAAAGCTGTTTTTTTTTTTGGACTGCTCACATGCCCAGTGACGGGGCATTCCACGTCACAGAGAAACTCGTATAAGGAAATCAGCCATCTATAGGAAAAGAAAAGAGGGACATTTGGTAGATACCAGCAAAATACTTCTGCAAATGTACATAGTTTTGACATTTTCCCAGTAATGGTCAACTTTAGGGTTTTCTTTGTGTCGATATATGATACAAATTTAGTAGCAAACTAGTTACACCAATGATCAATTCCAGTTATTATAACTGTGCTGTTGTTTTTGTTTTGTGTATATGGTAATGAGAAATGAGAAAACTGAGAGCTTTCCCTATGTCAAATAAACATTGTTATCTATTAGAGCCCTTGAGCTTTCTATTCTTGAATTTTCCACACACAGTGCATAACCAAATTTTGTTTTGGAATTATTGAGGTTTGCTTGCTGGTTGCTTCATTTCAAGGGACCTGTCAAATAAACCAATCACTATACAAACTGAAAGGTAAATACGTCAGTTTTCATGACGTGATTTGTGATTTTTTTAAATCGCAGACCTCTTGGCAGTGTTTCATGAACATCCAGGGCATAACATAACATTTTATTACAGGGATGGAACTCGCAACCACTTCTATTTATTATTTGAGGTGTCATATAATTATTAGCTTGTTTCACAACTCACAACTAACAACTCAAAAAACCTATCAAGTCAAAACGTCCTAGCCAAACCTCTGTCTCTGTCTGGAAAGTTCAGGAGTAGAAAGCTCTTTTGTTCTAGATAATAAATAGTCAGAATGTTATCGTGTACACATCTGCATAATGGGCTTATGGTTTAAATAATTGGATTGCGTTCATGAAATGATTCTCTACTAAGGGGGTGGACTTTTTTTTTTTTTCAGGGCATTTTCAAAATAGATACACCAAGGAATTTACTTTCATTTATGACTTGCAACACAGTACACATCAGGCACATGATAAATACACATCCCACATGACCCACTATTGCAACTTTCAAAAAACACAAACACAGTGTACGCACATCTCACACGTTCTGTCAGCGCACACGCCTCCTGAAACCCGCCACGTGACCAGTGTGAAGGTTACAGCCAAGAGTCCGGGCTGAGACATTTTCATGAGCAGTTTAGTCTGTATTAATATTTCATACCAAGACACACATACATGCCAATTAGAATCTTCATACCATTGGATAAAACCAGATTCAGAGACAGACAGATAGACAGACAGACAGACAGCAGCACTAGTATGATGAGTAGGAGTGTTTGTTGGTGTCTTAGCATGGTGTCTTGATGTGATTGTAGACCTCCATGCTGTGAATCGCGTTTAATCTCATTTGACCCTTAAGTTTCACATTCTAAAGCAACACACCTGACAATTTACACCTATCTCGCCATCTCTACTTGTGCACACACTTCCTGCTGTCCCATATTGATCTCTAACACCTAGTCAGGTGCTTGGCCACCGCACGGGGAGAATTTCCACTCGACGACACAGCGTCAGTGCGAAAAGAGGAAGTGGCAGTGTTACCATGACGCTGCTTCCTGTCCCTATGGTTTGATACATTTTCCGCTCGTTACAAAGAGGCCGCGTGTGTGCAGCCGGTCCCTCAGTGGGTGCAGTTTGGGCTTCAGTGCTGTGTGTATGAGCTCTGTGGATCAGTAACTCAAACCATGCTGTTATTTTATCTGCAGTTCGCCTGAAGTTAAAGAACGCTGGTTAGATACTGTTCACAGGTACGTGATACTGTATTATTATTATTATTATTATTATTATTATTATTATTATTATTACTCTATTTATTAGTAAATCGTACACAAGGTTACTTATACAGAATCAGTAAGTATGCAATGTGGCACACTACTCAGTTCAGTAACCAAACAAATTAGCAAAAAAATTAACAATAAATGTTTCAAAAATCAGCATGGTTTTGTTTAAAGGATTACATTCGACTAAAGTTTCGCAACACTAGAATTTATTCCATTAATTGTCCCTTAAGGTTTACACTAATTCATCTGATTTCTGAGTCATTGTTTTCTGATCTATTTCTATCGGTTTTTGTTGACATCCATTTGTTTAATATTGTTTTTGTGGTATTTCATAGTATGAACTATCACTTTTTAACGTTTTCCTGAAACATGCTAGTTATCTAGTGCGTACTGTTGCATAGCTTAGCTTGTCTTTTCACTTTGTGTGCATGATTATTTTAGATGTTTTTGTTTGTGCTCACAAAAAAGGAATGTACAATCTAAACTAGAATACACACAATATCTCTTTATGCCAAAGTTATATATAGGTAAAGATTCAGGTCATGCATCTGTGCGTTTACACCATGTGATTAGACCTTTACCTTTAGCATTTAACCCAATTTTACTATTGTGTAACATTCTCCTGGACATATCACACTTATCAGAAGGTGAATATGTTTAATTGTCTTTTTGAAGTTGAATCACTTGCTTTAGAACAAAAAGATTTTGTCTTTGATAACGGGAACATCGTAAAGGTTCTATGTTGTGCTTGGAAGAAAGTCGAAAGGAGTTGCTGATATAAAACCACTAACCACACTGCATACGATAACAGGAAAATTACAGAGGCAAGGAAGAGGACCGCTACGATTTCACAACCTCCGAGTGTCCTCATGAAGGTCTTGAGCAGCACCACCACAGTAAGTGCACCCATAAGTCGGTTTCTATTAAGTTGTTCAGCCTGTTGACTTTCACTTGAGGGATTTGAGCTTAATCCCCTATATTAAGTGGCAAAATGCTTGCTCGAAACTTTTATCCAGGTTCTCTTTAACTGTCTATTAACGTTCATGTACAAGTTTTAATTAATTGCTTGTGTTTTTGTTTTTTGTTTTTTTGTTTGTTTTTTTTTTACTTTTTGGATTTCTGAAGTGTTCATGGGTTTCATTCTGTGTGCTCTGTCCTTGTGTGGTGTGTTACAGAATAAAGCTCTGAGTGCAGGAGGAATGGAGGACAGTCTCATTGACCTGCAAGCTAAAGTGAGTATTGCTCTTATCAAGAAATTTTAAATCTAGTATCTAGTATTATTGAAGCCAATCAGTTTGTTTGTTCATTTGAAAAAAACAAAAAACAAAACAAAACAAAAAAAAACCCACGGGCGTGGCGGGCATGTAACATAACATCAGTGTGGTTATGAGGGTGTGTATGCACATAAACTGTGTACTCTTATTGCCACACACTCACTTCTGGTTGTTTCCCAGGCTCTCCATGGCAACAGCAACAGCACCGTCTCCTCCCTGCAGTGCAAGACGGAGCTGGCGATTGGTGAGTTCAAATTTGAGACAAAAAAGGCGGTGTGTGACCACAAGTGTGGTTAGGGGCCCTCCAGAGTGTGCCAGTGAAACTGAGTGGGAGAGAATAAAAAAAAGAGAGAGTAGGGGTGGGAAACGACGAAGAGAGAGAAAGAGAGAGAGAAAGAAAGAGAGAGAGAGAGTGAGAGCACAGTAAAGATAAAGGTGCATGACTGTGACTTTTTTACCTGACTCTTTACCTCTAACTCATATGTGCCCAATTGTCATGTAAACTGAAGTAGGCACTTCGGCTCAGTGTCAATCTGATACCAACTCCCCCTTTCGGTCTGACTCACAATCATGTGCTGATTTATTTTTGATCTTACAGAACATGATGGTGGTAAGAGGAGCCTGTTCTCCAAGCTGAAGAGAAGAGACACACACACCGGCATACCCACGCGGCCAGGACACAAGACGAGCCTGCTGTTCGGCCAGCCTCTCCCCGCAGATGCTAAAATCCCCAAACCCATTGCTGTATGTCTCTCTTCTTTTTCTTCTCTGTGATAAATATAGCATATGTGCAAGCACATTACTGTTATTCTTAAATCTTCATCTCATTTTTCATCTTACTATACTGTAGTCCATCTTATACTATACTATATATACACTATACTGTATAAACTATGCTCCATTTCTGCAATTATCCCACTCGAGTAAGGACTGAAACACAGAATGCTGATAGAAAATGGTGATGTGACAAGTTTTCAGCCCAGAATTGATTATGCACATATAACAGCACATCCCAAAGTGCTGTATTCCTTTATACCAGCAATTAACCAACAATTAACCAAAAATTAACACACTTAAGCAGCAGTACTGCTTAATCGATACAATCACATTTAACGTAGTGAGACGTTAACGAACAAGTTCATTCTCGTGACCGTTCACCTTATGACAGTGTCCTATAGAAATGATAAAAAAATACCTATGATTTGTCTTGTAGACTTTGTTCGAAATTTCTGTGGTTCAGATCGTGCCAGCTCTGTGCATCACATGGGCAATGAAGAACTAGTTACTTCTCTCTTTTAGTTCCTCTCTTTTCATTCATGCCTACATGCCAGTTTTTCCTTATTTTGCTCGAGCATTCAAGCTAATAACTCTGATCAGATATCTAATTTATTAAGATATCCTTCGCTGATCTTCTACTTAGTGGTAACATTTCCACCTGTACCACGCTGTGACTAAGAGAAGATTCAATCTGTCTTTAATCTCAGGATGATTAAAGGTATTTCTCCTAAACTCAAATTAAATCATTGACTCATGAAATGACATTCAAAAAATGTCTGCAGAAAACTCTGTTATAACACTGTCATAACTAAGGTGCTCTTCCCACATGTGTGCACAAGCTTCACCTAAGATCTAATCAATAGGAAATGTTGCATCAGATAGACTGAGAGCGATGTTTTCAGTTGTAGCAAATCTCATGTTCACATCTCCACCTTAGTCTAACCATGTCAAAAAGATCGCAGATGAAAAGCCTCCAAGATTATCATCTGACATGGTTTAGAGGGCCGTTTGAATCTTTCACGGCGATTTTAGTAATGCTTTTTGTAGGAAAAACGAACGTAAGGAACAGCAAAGCACAACCACATGCAAGAAAAATCTGATTAAGAATCTGATTACGGATATGATTTCTTCTTATGGTAACGTTGTCTTCTTCTGGGTCCATTCAGGAGCTTTTTGTGCTGTTGTGGAGGAAAGGTCCCGATACAGAGGGAGTTTTCCGAACAGCGTGTAACAGCAAGAACCTGAGTGCTGTTCGTGATCAACTCAACTCTGGGGTCGCGGTGGACTTGGAAGCACTGCCTGTGACTCTGCTGGTCGGATTGTTGAAGGTAAACACGCCGTCCCTGTTACAGCATGCAGTCATTCATACATCTGTTTATACAACTATATGCATTGTTCCGATCATCCCATCCATATCCCAGTATTTACTGGGGGCAAAGTATCGAGTCTCCAGGATCTTTTGCGACTGTAGTTGTGTGTAATGATTAATTGTGTACTGTCTTGTGTCTTGCACTGTGATCCTGGAAGCTTCATATTTGGTGACACAATGGCAAAAATATTGTAAAAAAAAAAAAAAAACAGGATTCAATAAATGAATAATACTGATGTCGCTCTATTGACAGACTTTCCTGAGGGAGCTTCCAGGGAGTCTGCTGGTGGCCGAGCACTATGCTGAGTGGATGGAAGCGCTGGAGAAAAAAGAGATAGAGGAGAGACAGGCTGAACTGAGAAGGTAAGCATGGAGAAGAATGAAATAGAAAGGAGGGCGCAAGGACACTTAGGTGCTTTTTCATTTCAAGAAAGCACCTAACTTCACTGGTTCAAAACAGAAAGAGGAATAGAAAGCGGGGTTTTCAGTGGACTTTTCTCTTTTAAATAGGGAACAACTGAACGTTAGAATGTCAGCTTGTTAAAATGGCAGGACACCACTTCTGCTTTTGGATTGACTGAGACAGAGCCTAGTTTAAAAAAAAAAAAGAGCGCCAAGATTTATCATTCTTCCTCTTTTTTTGTCTGGTCCCTTGTTTAGGATTATCTCCAAACTCCCTGAAGCCAACAGCATCCTGCTGCAGCACCTGCTCTGTTTGCTGTGCCACATTATCCAGCGATCAGAGAAAAACAAAATGGATCCCAAAAACCTGGCTGTCTGCATCGCCCCGACTCTGCTACAGCAGAGCAGTCAGCTTCTGGACATGAGCACTGTCGAAAAGGTTAGGCACCTGTCATCTCACTCTTACTCATAAAGCCCATAAAGATCAAAGTGTGGTTTGTCGATGCATGACAAACCGCAGCATTCTAGTTTTTACAAGGCAAATATTTTTGTTTGCTCAAGTATGAGTGTGGGTTGCCTGAGCAAAAAGGGCTTAAAAAACAAACATGGAGGAAAAGATATAAAGAAAAAAAAATCAGAAGCGCAAAGTGGATCTTCACATTGGCAGAAAATAATCACAGCTGTATCACTAGATACTACATCTATATCAGAAATACCTATACGTGTTGGCTTAGGGTGGTTTTTGCAGCACTGCAATGGAAACATTCAGAAGGAAGAAGATAATCACTCTTCCAGACAAATGTTTTTGAACACCTAGGCCTGGAGAAGCTTAGAGTATCCACTGGAGCTACAGGTGTAGTTAAAACGTTTTATTGGACACTTTATGAGACACAACTACCTTATAGGTTAGCAGTGGTCTTATTCAATTTGGGTCAAGATGGAGAAGGAGTGGGGCATTGTCAGTCATTTCATCTATATCCTATATCCAGATAACTGAATTTTACTTAATAAAAAAAAACAGTTTAAAAAAAAAACTCTTCATGCTTGCATGATGTTTGCCTCACATCTGCAGGGAAAATCCCTAAAACATCACCACCACTAATCGTGTACTACTAGGCTACACTGATAGGCAGTGCTATTTCTGTCCTTGACATCATAATTGTCATTTTGCATTTTAGGTGACAAGCTTAACCCAGTTCCTGATTGAAAATTGTTGTAAAATCTTTGGAGAAAAGATCCTGACTCTGCTTGGAGACCCCGAAGAAGAGCAGGGACATAACTCAGGTACAAAATACCAAAAAATAAATCAATAAATAAAAATGAATAAAACTTGTGCTTGTGAACCTCCTCAGGAACCAACTTTCTGACAGCTTTACACCAACTGTATTCTTAATCCTCTATAATTATTTAATTTAATTTAATTTAATTTAATTAATTTAGAGGATTATATTTATACTTTAGGGGTAAGAGACACCAAAATCCATGCAGGTCTTACTTTCATGATTCAAATCCAATTTAGATGTAATTATACATGGATAATTTAAAATGTAAATAAATGTAAAATCCATGTATAGGAAACAGATCCTATCGTTACATGACTTGCTGTGATTTAACTTGAGACACAGACATGAATATGTAATGTATCCTCTAAGTCATAACGCAACTTTGATTTTCTGCAGATACGGTGTCTTCACACCAGCACGATTCAGCATATGACAGCACTGATGGTGAGAATGGAGAGGCGACAGGACGCACACAGCGTGTATGTCCTCACATCCAAATCCAATGTCCAGGCAATTATTCGCAGTCCTCAGAAGACATTTTCGAGCCTTTCACCAAGCCCTTCGACCGACGCAGCTCTGAGCCGATCATCTTTTCCTCGGTTGGGGTGAAGGACCTCCGATTTCTGGCACGGAGTCAAGATGACTGTTCCTCCGCTAAAGAGTATGATGAACAGGCACTGAAGAAGCAAAATTCTGATGACTCGTTCCTACAAGCACAGAGAAGACAGTCGCAACCTTTACTGAGAAAAACCACTGGCAATCTAAACCTTGAAGTACCGATCATCACCAAAAACTGCTCCTGCTCCTCATCTTGTTCTTTGGAAAGCAATAACTCAAATGTCTCTGAGAATTCAGTGTTTGTCAATTCTCCTTTGCACTCTCCGTCCAGCCCTCGGAAGATCCAGCCAGAGAGACACATGTCTCTTAATGTAAAATCTAAAGTGGACATGAATTCAAGGCGTCCGTTTCCGTTTAAGAGAGCCAAAAGCCTGGGAAGTTTCTCCATTCTCAGAGCAAACGGCAAGAAAACGGAAGCACAAAAAGAGGGCACTTTTCCATGCGGGACACTGCAGGAGGACTCTCAGAATGAGGCGGAGGTTCCGGAGGAGATGGTGAGGCGCCAAAGGCCGCTCTCGGCCATAGAGGTCTTTCAGCACGTGGACCAACGTGACCCTGGCAGTCCACCATCCTACCAGCAGGCTCTAAATTCTGGAGTCCTGCAGTCGCCTCCAGAATACGGTTCCATGACTGTCCACGATGCCAGAGAGATTGGCCAAAGATCTCGTCCCCTATCTATGAACGATTACATCCTGGACTCTACTCCTGTTAGCCATGTTTTGGACAGTTTCAACTTCCCGAACGATGGTATAGTTGCGCCTCAGCAGAGCTCGTTTAGGCAAAGAGCCATGTCTGAGTCGGTAGGCTGCACCAGATATGAAAAACTCCAACGTCGGTGCAGTCAGCCTGTATTCGAGGAGCTCTCATATGCAAAGGAGTCATATGTGTAAATTCATACTTAGCTTTTTGTTGTTTTCTCAGTATACTTGTTAGGCTGAGACATTTCCTGCAAAGCAGTGTCATTTTTTTTTCTGTTTCTAAAAGCTATTTAATATGCTAATGTAAAAATAATATCACCAGTGTGAAGCTATATTCATGTACATAGTAAGTGTAATATGTAAATAGGATCTATTAAAGGAATGGTTTGGCAAGAGCAATTATTTACTTTTGCACTGGAGCTACAAGGCTAATAATACTAACAAGTAAAAGAGGTCTGTCTCACCAAATATTAATAGCTGCTTCAAATCACATCGGTGACATCAGTAATGTCCTGCAGACTTACCAGTGTAGTTTAGGACAATCTATAATCTGGAAAAATGGACAGAACTTTACTGTGTATCTGAACACTGTAATGTTATGCTATGGTGGCAGCCATCTTGAAACTCAAATCGATTTTTTTCTTAACTTAATTTGGCATCATTTTGCCCCTAGGCCCTGCCTCAGAAAGGTTTGCAGAACGGCACAGACTATTCCTGCTGTTTTACAAAACAATTTATTTAAAAATTATATAACCCTGTTAAAAAAAATTCAGAGCATTTGTTTGTAAAAAGAAACTGGGTCAGATATACTATTAGACTTGTGGCTCAGGTTCAAAACTAAAGAAGTGTCAACACCAGTCATGTTCTGGCTGATTGACTACATTTGCACAAATTTGTGTATATAACCATACTATTCCTGACTATTTGACTGAAGAGTTTATGTGTAGTTTTCTGCATCAGCCTCTGGCACTTTCCTGATGACACTTGTCCAATAGATATATGTTTTTCTGTGTGTGTGTGTGTGTGTGTGTGTGTGTGTGTGTGTGTATTTTATGTGTTAATGTCCCACTTTCCTTCACTACAATAAACTTCATGTTCTATTAATTTTTATCTTCAGAACATCTCGTCCTTTGGTATTATCTGACCCTCTTTTGTGCAAACTTTATGTACTTTATGTAACGATAAATCTTTGAATAAGAAGCCTGAAGTTCTGAAGCTCATATATGCGCCGTTCCATTTCTACAAGGGAATTGCATAATGTAGACAAAGGCTCATTGAGAACATCGTGTTCTGCTTAAGAGCTCTGCACAGAGGAAGTCGGCAGCGATCACATGGGCCGATTTGGTTTTTCTTTGAATTCAGTCTGCTTGTTGAACATGTGCCACCATTTCCTCCTTCTCGATTAAGAGCGTTGCTGCCGATAGACAGCTGTAGTGTAAATGCAGTTACCTTTTTTGGCATCCTTCTGAAAATAGTTTCACTCGTACAGAGTTCAGTAACATTATGCATGCATTCAGCATGTTGCTGCTTCAGTGAGAGTGTGACTGGCAGGTTCCTGTGAAAAGTGTCACCTCTCAGAATAGACACATACAAATATACACAAGGATATGAACTACATAATGACCATGGTTTGTTAATACCCCTTGTCTCAGTCCATGTCAAAAAATCCCTACGTATCTTGGCCTCCACACTGAATACAGTGAACCCCCGCAATACCGCGGTTCACCTCTCGCGGATTCACTGCATTGCGGATTTTCAAAATTTGCTTCGCGGAATTTTTTGGTTTTTGAGGGACTCTGAAATATAAAATATTATTTAAAAAAATGTTCATTCAAACATTAAAAGAACATTTAAATCGAAATTTAACAGTATGCACTGTATTTCATCAGCGGATGAAAAGTGAAAGTGGCTGTGTAAGTCACTTCCACTTCAACTCGTGAACAGGAAGTGACCTCACCGGCAGTAAGTACGCATGTAGGATTATATATGTTGTTAAAATTACGTATGTTTAAGAGTGTAGAAAGTGTTTAAGAGCATAGGACGTGTTTATAAACGAGTGG
>JAQMCW010000020.1:9106326-9121408 GCA_030068335.1 Chrysichthys cranchii
ACCCATAATAAAGTCATAAAAGAACCAAACTTCATGAATGTTTTTTGTGACAAAGAAGTATCTGTTCCAATCACTCTGTCAGAGAAAAATCAGAGTTGTAGAAGTAATGGGAAGCTCAAGAGAGCCATGATATTATGTTCTTTACAACTGCATGTAAACTTTTGACCACAACAGTATATTCACTATCCGTCCTGTGTACATGTCCAAAACATCTCAGTCTGGCTTCTTGAACTTTATCCCCAAAACATCTAACATGCGCTGTACCTCTGATGTACTCATTTCTGATCCTATCCATTCTTGTCACACCCAAAGAGAATCTCAGCATTTTCATCTCTGCCGCCTCGAGCTCTTTCTCTTGACTTGTCCTCAGCGCCACTGTCTCCAGGCCATACCACATTGCTGGTCTCACCACCGTCTTGTACACCTTGTTCCAACCTGCTTGCACACGCTTCTTCACTTATGGAGCAGTGCTAGCCTTGCGGTCAGGGCATTGGTCCTTCAGTCAGAAAGTTGTGGGTTCAAGGCCCAGGACCAACAAGGTACCCTATACAAAGTGCTGTCCCCAAGCACTGCTCCCTGTGCGCTGCACTGTTCGGCTGCCCCCTTCTTCACCTGGTGAATGGGTTAAATGCAGAGTAGTAATTTCACTGTGTCACGCTATGCTGTGCTGTGGTGTGATAATCGCTAGTATCACTTCACTTCTTTTCAACACTCTCCATCCATCTCTGGAATGTTGATACTGAGTACTTAAAATCCTTCACCAACTTTATCTGTCCTCCCTGTAAACTCACCGTTACACTTGGGTCCCTCTCATTCACACACGTCTTGCCGCGGCTAACCTTCATCGCTCTCCTTTCCAGAGCATACCTCCACCTCTGTAGATTTTCCTCCACCTGCTCCCTGCTCTCACTACAGATCACAATGTCATCTGCAAATATCATAGTCCATGGAGATTCCTGTCTAACCTCATCTGTCAGCCTGTCCATCACCATAGCAAACAAGAAGGGACTCAAGGCTGATCCATGATGCAGTCCCACCTCCACCCTGAACTCCTCTGTCACACTTACAGCTCTCAAGCATGTCCTGCACCACTCTAACATATTTCTCTGTCACTTCAGACTTCCTCATACATACCCTGTAAGAAGTAAGAAACAGTTGAGTAAGTACATGCTGCTGTGTGTCTCAGTCAAGTTCATGCTGCTCTGTTGCACTATTAGACCTTTGATTGTAATGTCACTACAGGGTCTGCACTGATGACCTCTGCTGCCTTTGTAAGTTAGGAATAAGACATTTTCTGGGACCTGATGTTATACGGTGGTGTGAGGTGATCTCAGTGCTGATCGTTTTCCAGTCCCAATCCCAAAGTGTTTTGTTCCTCCTGTACCACATCAGTTTGTCAGTTATTACAAATTTCACTTGTTCAGTAAGAACACATGCTTTTTTATCCATTTACAGTTACATTTAATTTTGTGGTACATCGGCAAAGTACTAAAGTTTCTCTTCCAGTTAATGCTTACATTACAGCAGCTGTAGATGGTTATGTTACTGAGAAAGCAAAAAATTCAAAGTGCTCCCTCCTTGAACCCTTCCTGTGACAGAAACCATAAGATTACAGCTCTGCCTCTGACTGTAACAATGCACTGATACTGGAGACTCCTTCCATAAATGTTAAATAAACATCTTTCAAGACATCAAGACATAGCACCAGCACCTTGCAAACTGAAATTTCCACCTGGTTCTGAACATAGAGATGTTGAAATGATATAACAGAAGATTACAAAATGCTAAAAAAAAAAAAAAAAAGAAATAAAAAGGTTAATCTACTACCAAAATGTGTATGAAGCTCAAAACTTATTTAATATTTTTGTTGTTTTTACATTTGCTACTGTACTTACTTGCTATATTTATTATAAATATTAGTAATGGTTTTTTTTTTTTTTGGGTTTTGTTTTTTACTGCAACTCGGAACATTTTTTTTTTTAATATGAAAAAATGACAAAAGTTTGATCATACAGATGCATCATAGATTAAGTTAAGAATTATGCGTATGTGTCTGTTAGTTTAATTAAAACATAACTTTAACGAATAAGGGCCATTGTGTTTCAATTTTAATTCTTCTCCTGATTCTTCTCCGAGGCTGTTATTCGTCTTCTGCTGCTTAATCCTGTTCACGGTCGCGGCGGGAAGCTGGCGCCAATCCCAGCTGACATCGGGCGAGAGGCAGGACACACCCTCGGCAGGTCGCCAATCCACCGCAGGGTAGCACACAGAGACAGACAACCGTTCACACTCACATTCACACCTACGGCCAGTTAAGAGCAGCCAATTAGCCTAATCCCCTCTGTGTATGTCTTTGGACTGTGGGAGGAAACCGGAGTACCCGGAGGAAACCCACGCAAACACGGGGGGGAACACGCAAACCCCGCACAGAAAGGCACCTGTGCCGAACCCGGGGCTGAAACCCAGGACCTTCTTGCTGTGAGGCGACAGTGCCAACCACTCAGCCACCGTGCCGCCCTAAGGCTGTTATTCTTTTGAATAATTTGCTCTTTTCTTTCGTCCACAGAGCCTAAATGGAGTGTGGGTGAATGGTACTCGGATATCCCCTGGGATACCTCACGTTCTGCATCAGGGTGATGTTGTGCGATTTGGCGTCCCACTGGATGGCAACCCAGTTGAGTTTGAGTATGTTCTTCTCTACTCCAGCCTTGACAAAATCAAAGATTTCTTGACAAAAACAGCTCGAGCAGAAGTCAAAGATTTGACATCCAGACCAAAAAAGTCGAAGCGAAAATTTGGCACTGATGAGACCGAGTCGAGCAACCCACAAGACTCAAAACCGAAGCTCTATCGCACATTCAACAGAGATAAATCCCATGGCCTGCCATGTCCTGCAGCAGTTGTACCTGATCAGGCTGGACCTAGTGAACCATCTGGGAGCTTTACTAACTGCAGTGACAGCAGCCAGCATCTGACTACTTTAAAACGCTTCAATGAGAACCTGAAAGCGTTAAAGGAGCGCATGGGGGCCACACAGAAGCGAGCAGCTGAGTTAGAGGGGCAGGAGGGCTCGAGTCTGGAGCAGCAGCAGGAAATGGAGGTTCTGCAGGAGCAGATGAAGATCCTACGTGGCGAGTTAAATTCGCAGCAGGAACTGGCGCAGCAGTGCATGGAGATCCTGGAGAGGTCCGTGTGTGAGGAGGAAAGACGACTGGCGGTGGGTTAATGAGCATTTTTTATCTTTACGCTCTCTGCACATGTGTAAAGTGTAGGCGTGTGCTGGGACTTCCTGAGGGTATAGGATTTATAACTGATTTGTATCTTTTACACCTGCCTAGGTAGACAGGCACTGTTTGTGCTCCTGAGATAAATCGTTTTCCTTTTATAATGAAAAGCACAAAAAAATTTACAGCCTCAGCATGTTTGGAAAAATAGAAATAGGAACAGCTAAAGCATTAATAGGTGGTTTGTGTGTTAATTGTTGTGTCGTGTAATGTCTCTCCTAAAAGATGGAGAGAAGCCAGCGGAAAGAAGATGGCTTGAAAAAACAACTAGAGGAGGCTTTAAAAGAGGTACATGGTTTCTATATGTGTGTTAAAGTGGGGGGGCATTATGTCACTTTAGGACTACCTCGTTGTTGCATTTCTTTCTTAATGTGCCACCTGTCTGTCTGTCTCCTGCTGCTTCAGCACCGCAGAGTAATTGAAGAGCTCAAGCACGAAAGGGAGGGATTTCAAGAGGTTCTTCAGGCCAAAGACAAGGAGCTGGAAGTTACCAAGGTACTCATCCCTGTAGAAATGATTCATGTTTAGTTTACTGTCCCACATTTAGTCCAGGCATGACTCGAGGTCAAAACATTTTACAGCTGTGCGCATAAAATAAAGGGTAAGCACTGGCATTGTCCTGATCTTTAATAAAAAAAGCCATCAGATTTAAGTGTTCTTGACAGCTTTATGGCACTGCCAAGCTGTCACCGTTGGGTCCTTGAGCAGGGGCCTTAACCCTCTTTGCTCCAGGGTTATCACATCATGGCTGTCCCTGCACTCTGACCTCAGCTTCCTAACAAGCTGGGATTCCCAAAGAAAAGAATTTCACTCTGCTGTAATGTTTATATGACCTAATGAAGGCTGCTTCTTTGTCATCACTCAACACTGTGTCTAATAAGTTGTCTGTATGTCTGTCTCGCTACAGTATTTTTTTTTTTTTAACATGCACTTTTTGTCCAGCTGTATCCAATTTTTTATTAATAATGGCATACAGTGATATAATTTATTTATTAATTAAATAAATTAGTTTTATATTGTTTTAATTAAAATTATAATGACGTACATTTTTCGTTTAAACTCTATCATTCTAACATTCATAACATTCAAGTGTTTTCAGTGTGCTTTCTTTTTTACCCACAATTCTTCCTGCTATCTGTCAATAGTGGTGGAGGAATTTATCCCTGATTCATCTTTACCTTACGGAAACCAGTGCAACAACCTTTAATTTCAACCCATCAACTGTACACTCTGCCTCAAACGGATAGGATTCCAGTGCTGCAGCTTCCATGCTAATATCGCCATCTTTGATAGAGGCTATCTCAAAGATCTGTAACTAGCCTAGTTGGTTGCCAGCCACAACCCACATCTATGTCCTATAACTGTATTATGTCTTAGGATTTGGAGTAATGGTTTTGCCTCCTCCAATGCCACTACACTGTGGAGTGGAACCTTGGATTGCAAGTAACTTGGTCTGCAAGTGTTCTGCAACACGAGCAAAAAATTTTAATAAATTTTGACTTGGTTAACGAGCGATGTCTTGCAATATGAGTAGTATGCATACGCTTCGTCTGCTGAGCCTCACATGATCACAACAACTCTCTCTCACTGCGGGATTGTGGCTCACTCGTATAGTCAACATGCGCGCTAGCATAGAAAAAGACTGAGGAATTCCTCACTTCAAATGAGATCAGGGAGATGTGCAAAATGTGGGAAAGAGTTTCAAAACTTTGTAGAAAAGCATCACCTGAATAAGGCTGTAGCAGTGCGAGCGATGAATCTGTTTAATGACCATGCAATGTTGCATTTCCACGAAATCCTCAAAAGGCGGCAAAAGCAGCGATTATTGGATAGTTTCCTAGTTAAAGTCACACCAACAGAAAAAGATCCCAGTGAGCCGACAGACTGCAGTGATTCTGTGAGTTGCAGTGAAAGTCCTTTCCCCTCTCCCTCACACCAGCCACAAGTCTTTTTAAAGGTGAAGTGCAGGTTATTTTGTTGTTGTCAGGTGTGGTGGGGTTGAATAACAAGAAAAAGAATCTTAGTCAGAACCGGAGAAAGCAAACACGGGAATAGTAAGGCTTGGCAACAGCGCGGAAAATGGCAACTACTTGCGTGAGTCTTTTTATAGCTCCCGCAATAAGTCCCAATCCGGTACACCTGTCGCCACCCATGTGACGCGCCGTGGCTTTGCGGAGGAAAACCAGGAAGTAGTCTTTAGTGTGCAAGGTCTCTGACATGCACCGCTATTGGGAGTGCTCAGAACAGGTACACTGCACGCACGCTCCGCGCGGGCAAATTCGTGACAGTTTTATCTATTTTTCCTTTATATTTTGTATTATATTTTGTCATTGTTATATGAATATTTGTGGGTTGTGGAACGAATTATCTGAGTTTCCATTATTTCTTATGGGGAAAACCCGCTTTGATATACAGTATGAGTGATTTGGATTACAAGCACATCTCCGGAACGAATTCTGCTCACAAACCAAGGTTCCACTGCATTTATAATTAGAACATCATTTAAAAAAAAAAATGGTAAAAAGAAAAGCTCTTGCTCTTTATTTGGCTCAAACTGTGAAAGATGAGTTTAAGTTCGAGTTTGTTTAATTTTTTTTCTCCTATTAAATGCCATTGTGACTGTGGTAGCAATGTTCTCCCAAAAACAACAAAAATATTTGTTGACTGTTATTTGTCTGTGTTTATACTAGACATGCAAATTAATATTTCTGCTCAGTGTACGTTACAGATCTCATTACTGACTGCTGTACAGCAATTTTGTGTGTTTGATAAATAACTGTGGTGTTTGCTGCAGGAGGAGAAAGAGCGTGCGAAAGCTCAGAAGGACGAGGTAGTCACGCAGATGACGGACGTGCTGGAGAATGAACTGCAGTGCATCATTTGCTCTGAGCTCTTCATCGAGGTATGGCCATCATGGGGTACTGAAGTTTAAAATGTGAGCGTTAAGTCAGTGCATGAACAGAATGTCTGTGAATGCGTCTAGTCATCCGGATCATTTTTAAATCTGGCAGTAGTGAGTCAGTCCCTTCACTTTTTTTTTGTTATTTTGAAAATGTTTCACATGGTGTTAAAGACTTAATTAAAATAAATGTTAATAAGCAGTGTACATTTTTTCCTCCTCCCTCAGGCGGTGACACTGAGCTGTGCTCACAGTTTCTGTCAGCACTGTATCGCAGACTGGCGGAGACGCAGAGACGAGTGTCCCATCTGCAGGCAGCCCATTGTGTCGCAGGCTCGCTCTCTGGTGCTGGACAACTGCATTGACTGCATGGTGGAAAATCTGAGCACTGAGATGAGGGACAGGAGGACAGCACTCATCAGTCAGAGGAAAGGTGAGAGGTGCGTCCTGTGCACTTGCAATGCTGCAAACACTGTTTAAAGACATTATTTGATGCTTATCTGCATGATTTCCACCTTTAAATCCAGAGAGCCTTAGTAATATTTTAGTTATTATTAGAGAGGTAAGAATGAAACCCAATGCGTCTGCCCATTTATACAAGTGGAACATTTGGCTTGTCCCCATGAAGGAAACGCACTGAACACTTGATTGGAAACTCTGTACTAATACTGTGCAGAGGTCCTCTTTGCTCTCAAAACAGTCTCAGTTCTTCATTGCATGGATTCCACAAGGTGTTGGAGACATTCCTTTGAGGTTCTGCTCCATGTTGACATGACTGCATCACATAAATCCCACAGATTTTTTTTTACTTGCACTTTTATGTTGCAAATCTTCTGTTATACCACATCCCAAACGTGTTCATCTGGATTCAGATCCGGTGACTGGGAAGATCACTGAAGAACACGTATCTCATTGTCACAGTCATGAAACCAGTTTGAGATGATTTGTGATGTGGTGCATTGTCATGCTGGAAGAAGCCATTAGAAGATGGATAATTTGTGGCCATGAAGGGATACACATGGTCAGCAGCAATACTCAAATAGGCTGTGGTATTAACAGGCCCAAAGTATGCCAAGAAACATTCCCCACACCATTACACCACCGTCACCAACCTGGACTGGTGACGCAAAGCAGGCTAGGTCCATAGATTCATGCTGCTGGTGCCACATTCTCACCCTGTCATCTGTCAGAAATCAAGATTCATCAGACCAGGCTATATTTTCCAGTCTTCAGCTGTCCAATTTTGGTGTATCTGTGCTCACAGCTGCAGCTTTCTGTTCTTGGCTGACAGAAGTGGAACCCAACGTGTTCTTCAGCTGTTGTAGCTCATCAGTCTCAAGGTTCAACATTTTGTGTTTCTGCTCACCACAGTTGTCAAGAGTGGTTATCTGAGTGACTTTAGCCTTTCTGGCAGATCCAACCAGCCTGGCCATCCTCCTTTGTCCTCTTATCACCAAGGTGTTTCTGTCTGCAGAACTGCTGCTCACTGGATGGTTTTCTTTATCGTACCACTCTCAGTAAACTCTAGAGACTGATTTGTCTGAACTGTGACAGTTCTAATGGTTGATATGAACATTGCCTGAAACTGCTGGCCAGTATCTGCATGAATTTAAACACTGCACTGCACTGCTTCAATTCAGTTCAATTTTATTTCTATAGCGTGTTTTAACAACTGACATTATCACAAAGCAGAATCACAGTATATAATGTCCAATTAAAGGGTTAGAAGTCTTTAGAGTTTACTCAGAATTATAATTTATATTATATAATATAAATAATATAAATTATATATAAAAGTTAATTTTGCTACAGTAGAAAATAAGAACCTAGTGTTATTTCCACATGGATGTCTGATAAGATAATTGTGCAGGTGTACAGGTGTTCCTACTGAAGTGCTCTGTGATTGTTTATATGTAAATGAATAAATGTATATTATTCTCCGTATCTGTTTGAACTGCTGCTCATGCTATTTCACAGGGCAGCGGAATACAAGGAAAGCACTAACTGTCCTCTTCCACATACATGAGCTCACAGATGCCTGCAGTTGTGATTAGCTATTGCCACTAGAATATGCCATCCGCCCCCCCAGAGAGTGTAGCCACTTTTGTTTGGGATCTTCGCCTGGGAGCCCAGCAACTACATTTAGCTTACATTTAACTATGGTGCTACAAATCAGCCATTGTTTAGTGATTTCTGGGTGTTAAATCTTAGCAACCCATATAAAACAACTACTGTTCAAATAGACCTAGGGTGTATCAATAATGGGATAAAATACTTTTTTGGGATTTCACAGGTCAGCGTAAAGCACTTCCTGTCGAACTAGTTGTGGTCCCAGATGATGGTGACCGTGAGCCATCGATTCAACCACCCAACACAGCAAAGGCAACCTGGTGAAGCCCTCTGTGACTCAATAGTAGTTTTCATCATCAAGCACACAGGCATGTCTGTGTGTGTGTGTCTGTCTGTGTGTGTGTCTGTGTGTGTTTCTGAATGTGAAATGTACAGATGTTACTGGATTGTAGATAACTGTCATTTTGTTAGTTTTTCTCTCTTTGTTTCCAATAAAGCAGCTTTATTTGATTATCACTTAGGAACATTATTTACAGTTGGGGAAGAAATGTTAGTTTTATCTCACACGCAGACAAAGATTTGCTTGGTCAGTCAGTTCTGTGTTCTGGATTATTGCACCTTCTTATGTGCTGATGACCCTCAGTAATGCAGGTATTCGGCCATTATTTCATCACTCTTTCTGTAATCCTTTCCTGGCAAAGATGTGTAACATTTGGCCATCTGTCTTCTAAGGCTTCTTATTTTGGGTTTGAAGGCACCATCGTGATAATTTTATTGAGACAAACCAACAGCTATGTTAACATGATACAGTGGATCCTCAGCTCGCAAACGCATCGGATGGCGAACAAATGGATGTACAAACTAAATTCCTGAACAGATTTTGTACCGACCGACGAACAAATCTTCGACTGACTTACAGCCAGACAACACCTGCTTCAAGGCACAAACATTCAGTTCAGGTGAAGCACTCGTGGTGTAAACATGTTCAGTGCATTTTTTTCATTGTGTTTTTCTGCATGTTTGTACTATAAGCTTCATTATGGGTCCCAAGAAAGTGGAAATGGTAGTGAGGGTAAGAAGCCTAAGCCTATAACAGTTGAAATAAAGAAAGAAATAATCGCAAAACATGAGAATCGCCACCATATCCCTCTGCCACCGTCCACCTACGACATGTTTTATTGCCATACGTAAACCCATAATACACTTTTAAAAAACATTTTTTGAGGGCTGAAACACGTTAATTGTATTTACATTAATTTCAATGCGAAAAACTGATTTGGGTCGCAAACTGATTCGGGTCTCACAGAGTCTCAGAATGAATCAAGTTCATGAGTTGAGAGTCCACTGTACAAGTTCCATGTAAGACATGAGAGGCAAAGCAGTTGCTGTCACTGCAAATGAATTGTACATGTCTTTAACACCAGGGGGCAGCAGATTAATTTCTTTCATCTAGTCGTCGTGCATGTGTATGGCCTGACCATGTAGGCACAAAAATGAGCCTAGGATTAGTGAGAGGAGGGATTTGACCACAGTTGATGCAGTTGTTCCCAGCCAATCACATTCTTTTTTATCAATAGTGATTACATTCATTACAATGTGTAATATTTGTACAAAATATCAGTAGAATAAAATAGTTATAACAAAACAGCATTCTGTTGTGATCTCAAGTACAGCTTCTGCCCTCTTTAAAGTTTAAAATCTTGACATTTTAACAAAAGCTTAAGAACAGTCTGATTTTCAAACTACATAAAACCATTGCTTACCCTATACAGAAACCTTCACATTTCATTTTGATAACCATTTTATCATTCAAAACTTCGTTTACTGTTTTACTATTTTCCACAAAAATGAAAAAAGCATGAAATAGAATCATGTGTCATAGAACCAAAATATCATCAAGAAATTAGGATTATATAAATAGCCAAATTGAATTTGTTGATTTTGACAAAAATGAGGTTAAAAGATGCCAAATTAATTTCTTCTATTTCTACTATTTTGACACAAAAGCATTTGAATTTTGCGATATGTCATCCATAATGTGTAGTCTCTGTGAAGTAGCCGGATGAGTTACCACTTGGAACAGGCCAACACCAAGTCCAATACGTTGCATCTTCACGATCTGTAGTTAGTAGTGACCTAACATCATGTTGTAAAGGTGTTGTGGAAAATAATTTCATTTATCAGGCCTGGGGAAAGGGATACATAATCCATGTCATCCATTTTGTTGGGCCTTTTGGACTTGAGTTCTGTCTCAGTTATGTACAAATACAGTGACATCAGGAGCTGTTTCTATTTTATTTTTCTTCTTCTAAATAACTTGGTAAATACATAGTCCAGTCTATCCCAGGAACACTGGGCACTAGTCACTAATACAGTCTAGATGGCACACAAGTCAATCTCAAGGCATCATGCAGATGTTTATAATATTGTTTCACCAAACCACCTGCAGGCAGAAGATTGGAGGAACCTGGAGAAGATGCACACCGATTCTGGGAGAACATGCAAAACTCATCTCTTGCCAGTAGCTTAGGATCAAACCAGAGACCCTAGAGCTGTGAAGTAACAAACTCCTTGGAACAAAATATTAAATTCAAGGCTACATTCCTAAATAAGCTAACTTTATGCACAGTTGCTTGAACATATTTGAGGGGGTGGAAGGAATGACAATTTTTTTTTTCTTCGAGTTGTCAGTTAAATGGAAATGGTGACCTAGGGGGTTTAGAGATAATAAAGCACTTTTCTTATATTCTGTGGGAGCTCAAAGTGCAGTGCAATCTAGTAAAATTAAATTACTGAATGTAATATGAGGCACAGGCAAAGGCGTGAAAGTAGAAGTTCAAAGAAAAGAATAAGGAGATAAAAAAAAGAGAACATTAAATTACCCTAAGAAATAGAACACAGTGAATAAAGTAGAAGAGGTAAAATATAGAATAAAATGGAAAAATTTTTTTTATATATATGTGTGTGTGAGTGTGTATAACATTCAATTAAACAAGTTAAAATGATTTAATTAACAGGAATGGATCGTGGAAATTTGTAATCCAGCAGACGAACACTGCTAGAGTAGAAAATGTCAAGCAGCAGTATTTTAGGGGTATTTGTAAAATATTGGGGATGGAAAATCTCTCAACAGTCTCCACAGGGTTTTTTTCACACTACTGAAAAAAACCCAACTATAAAGGTGTGGAAATGTCTGTCACATAAAAACCCACAAGTGAAGCAGAAAACCTGGGAGAAATCTTGTGTGAAAGTTCTGTGTGAAAATCTCCTGAAACAGAATAAAACCGCAGCTCACACTTTGATCCTGTGAGGTTATTTTTTGAAACAGCAGGCCTCCGGAGTTAACTGCATGCAATTTACAGGATGTATATGAGCTTTCTCTCCATTTCCTCTATTCATATGCAAAACAGTGAAACCTAAGGAGTATTGAAGTGATTTATGTCTCTTTATGTCTCTTGATATTTGCACTCATATGGTTATTGATACAATGCTCTCATGCTTCATGATAGAGTTGGTTGTTATGCAGTTGCTTATTAAAAGGCCATTAAAATATGTTTACTGAAAGAACATATAAGTTTTATGGTTTCTTGATCAAAAACATCTTGGGCCCCTCAGCTTTTATTTTTTGGTCCTACCTATGAAAATTGAATGGCCCAGGTGTAAATTATTGATATCACCTGGACTGACCAGACTGTTGGATGCTGCTTTGGCTCCACTGGTCACAGCATTTCGGAAGAAAGAAATACCCCACTGGTTGGGCAGGCAGGCCATGAAGACTCACACCCATGGGCAGGTTAGAGTAGCCAATCCACCTAATGTGTATATCTTTTGACTGAGGGAGTAAACCCAGCTAGGCATGGGGAGAACATGCAAATACTGCACAGACCAGCACCCAGGCTGACCCCTGGGGCCTTCTTGCTGTGAGGCGACAGTGCCAACCACTACTACACCGTGCCGCCCAAGTTATTGGTATTGTTATAGTAAATATAAAACTGAGTATATATTGAACCTACTGCAAAGTTTAAAAGAGAACAAAACAAAATAAAAAGATAAATATAAAGCACTGTTCAAATACCAGTTGATCAGCATGATCCAAGAAGTGTCCATATGAGATCATTTTTGAAGACTGTTGGGAAAGGATTTTTGTTTGGCTGTTTTTAGGTATTTGTGCTGGTGGTGTCCATTAAGCTCCTTTAGATACGCAGCTTGACCAGCTGGCAAAAGGGCTCCACCAGCTTGACCAGCTCGGCCAGCTGGTAGCTGTTCAGACTAAGCTGCATTTCAGCATGAAACTGATCTGGGTTTTTGGTTTTATTTGTTTTATTTGTTTAGGTTTTTTTTTTTTACTAAAAGATGAGGTAAATATTAAATTATAGGTCATTGTAGTTTTGTACGTTTCGGTGGGTGTTATTACTGCTTACATGATCAGAGCCATTTATGCCTGTACTTCAGATAAAGACATATATTATTATTATAAAATGTAAAGATTGTACCTAATTTTAAGGTCAATGCTATAATCCGTCCAGGAGTCAGTTTGAGCTGACAGGTGGGACTGGGGAGCTAACACTGACTCTGTCCAAGAATATAAAACGTTGGGGATTATCCCAACTTTCTACACACTTAGTTTTAAATTAGGGTTGTTCTGAAGTTATATCATAATAACATCAAATAAAATATGTGCTTTTATAAATATTTGCCACACCATTGCTTGTTTGAAGCCGACAGTAATGAGAGATATAACTTTTAAACTGGGTCTGAATAAAAAGCTGATGTACATTTGACTCCCACTGAGAATAAAATGTTAATATGTTATCAGAAACTGTGTTTGGGAAAGTGATTTTAATTTCTGTTTAGTAAATGCAAGTTATTTTAGTTTTAAAAAAAACAAACAAAATCTTGCATTTAATAGAAACTAACATTTTTATTAAAATCACTTTTCCAAGCACAGTTTTTGAAAAAGCTTACAGCTTGTGTCATCTGGCTGGCTACGGATTAAAATATTGAATAAAATAATGACTATGTGAATTGAAAATTCACCGTTATATTCAGGCTGTTTTGAACACACACACAGACTTGATTGTCTTATATTTGTTTTTTTAAATAAATATAATATTCAACGTAAAACACTATAAATAGCTCGCGCTCTCGTTTGCGTGTCGCCATAGAAACCTTCCGCACGACGCAAATGTCGCGTGGCCGCTTGTTACCATGTCAACCCGCATTTGAACACAAACGGAACGTTAGCGTGTAGCTCATTCAAATATAAACCCTGCCGTATTATTAGCACGTCGTCCTATCGAAGGTAACGTTTCACCTAAACTAGAGGTCAGTGTCTTCGTTTTACATGTTTAAATGCTGCCTAACTTTCTTCTTCTTCGCCATATAACTTAGATAGCTATGTATACTGAAGTATAGTTATACAACATAAGCGAGAGATTAAGAATATTTATGCTTATATTAAAAACCTATATGGACTATGTTTATAGCTACTGGGTAAGTCTATATGATAAGCAAACTTCATCAGCAGCAGCAGCATTGATGTCTTTGTTAAGTTGTTAATAGGTGTTTTTGGAATGTATAATACTGTCAAGCGCATCAAGTGTTTCAACTATCTATCTATCTATCTATCTATCTATCTATCTATCTATCTATCTATCTATCTATCCATCCATGCATCCATCCATCCTTCCATCCATCCATGCATGCATCCATCCATCCATCCATCCATCCATCCATCCTTCCATGCATCCATCCATCCATCCTTCCATGCATCCATCCATCCATGCATGCATCCATCTATCCATCCATCCATCTGTCTATCTGTCACAGCCATCCCCGAAAACAGTCATGAGTCTGAGTAACCTTATCAGCCAGCCACCAAACAGGCTTAACCCCGAGACAGACCATGGAAAGCTTCGCAGAATGAGAGCCGAGGACCTGGACTGGTCTTTAGTTGTGGTGCCTTCAATGACACAGCTGTGTCTTCAACACATCGTAGAAAATTTCAAAGGTACTGTAGTCTTATTTTCCCCTTCTATGTAAACTGTCTGGTTTAATGATTAATTGCTTAAATAAAATTTTTGTTGTAAAAATTGAAAACAAAAGCAGTATTGCTTGACTGAATGTCATCAGTACGGCCAAAACCAGGGTCAAGTGTGAGAGGTTTTACATTGAATTCTTATTTACAACAGTAATTTTAATAAAATCAAAGAAAATCTTTGAAGGGCTGTTTTATGTATTTTAGCAGCTCTAACTCTCATAACTGTATATCGTTTTATTATCTTAAAGTATAGTAATGCATAATATAGTATATTAATACCGTAAGATCATGCATGCAAGACGCTTTCATATTCTGCAAAGGTCATTAAAGACTTTGTTTCACCTGTACAGCGTTGTCATATCCATAACACTGAGAAATTGTTGATTAACTAACACATTATATATCTGTTATATATACACTGATATCCTTTATTATTTGCCTTTCACCCAGAAGGTCACATTTATCAGTTATGCAAACTGAATTATTGAAGCTAGGCTTGTGTAGGCACTGAGACATGTTTACAACTCAGTATAAGCTAAAGTACCTGTTTATTGGAACACTAAGATGCAGTTAATCCTATACAACCTATTAACATAAACTATATGGCCAAAAGTATGAAGACATCTGAATATTACATCCATATGTGGGTCTCCCGGGCGGCACGGTGGCTGAGTGGTTAGCACTGTTGCCTCACAACGAGAAGGTCCTGGCTTTCGAGCCCCGGGTTCGGCACGGGTGCCTTTCTGTGTGGAGTTTGCATGTTCTCCCCGTGTTCGTGTGGGTTTCCTC